>JAVLUE010000259.1:0-20001 GCA_034190945.1 Octodonta nipae | reverse complement strand
AGATATATTAGGCACTAAGTTATGGGCAACTACTAGGAGACATGAAGAATCAGCCATGAAGTTACCAATGATCATATTGAATTCTTAGTAAGTTATACATATTGCCATGAAGAGTTTTTTTGAACTTGAGTTACTCTGCTGAAAACAAATATAGCCCATTTGAGGGGAGAGCTTCTTACCCAAGATGAGCAAATAAAATTCAGTTTTCTGTTCAAAGAATCATAATTCTAAGGGTAACTCAATGTGGAAGTTAACAATCACATCATCAAAATCATGCAGACATCACAGAATGCAACACCATGAACTTACACTTGTAGAATAATGAGAAGTTCAGAGATGTTATAAATTTTCAATGGTCAAAGAATCAGGAAAGAAATAAAATTATTGTTTTTATAATCATTAGTCTGTCCTCCAATATCATTTGTTTAAAATATGTGTGTGGCAAACAGAAGTAAAATTGAAAATATATTACATAATTTTTTTTTCTCAAAGCTGTTATTATTTTTGTTTATTATGATAATTAGGGACTGTCCACACAATAACATTTGTTTAAATACATGTGTGGTAGATAAAATGAGAACTGAAAACACATTAGGTACATATATTTTTTCTCAAAATAGTTAACAATTTTTTTTTATAAATATTTTATTTGTTTACAATGTGTGGTGACAGCCCCCTGACCTGAAAAACCTGCCAGGAGCCATAAAAGCTTCCCATAAATTTGCTGACTTGCCTCCCCCCCACTACACCAAAAAATTGTCTGATTTGTTTCTCTCCCTATGATAGATTTACCCCCCTATAGGACAATTTTTTGTAAAATTTGCCCCTCCCTAAACCTGGGTACGCCCTTGTCTATATAGTAAAATTACATGGAGTAAAGCACTTACTCAAAGGAAAATTTGAACAAGTTTCTGCTAAACTATTCAGTGAAACTCCATATGGTGGAATGCTCTGGTTTAAGTATATTAAAGCATTTACTGACATTATAAGGGTACCACCTATGGGCTTTTTTATTGGGACTGCTCTGACACAATCAAAGGGCAAGTTTGATACACTCCAGATTACAGGATGCACTTTTTGTTGCAAATTTAGTGAAACTGCTGCCATGGCACAAGTATCTGTTCTAACTGCAACTCTCCTAAAAATAATTATTATAATTTCTAATTCACTTGGGAATAATTTAAAAATATACCCTGAAAATGTTTTTAGAGGTTCATAAAGTATTAGTAGAGTAGGTTCATAATAACCATATAAGAACTGAATGTCAATCACATTGTCAATCTTATCAATAAAATCTTTTAAAATGATCATGTAAGAAGCTAAAATGGGTATTTTGCCAGATCCTCCTGAACTTGACATTGGCTTTATATCACTATCAGTATCATCTATAGAAGATTCTCTTCTAAAAGGTAGTACAACTAGTTTTCGTCCAAATACAGTCATGACAGCACATCTGTTCTCAGGGTCTGTTCTTATAATGGGCACATGATAATGATGAGTCCATCCATCCTACAATAAATTAAAAATTGTGATCATGACTTAAAATAACTACACTAACAGTAGCAATTTGTTTATTTTCATTTTTTAATTAAATATTAAATCAAATGTATAATAACAAAAAAATATAACAAGAAAAATAAGAGTCTATGAAGTAACAAATGGTAAAAATTAGAGTTTTAGTCTATAACACACAAAATCCACCTGTGATATGAATAATTATTAAACACACCTTCATGTCCTCTTCTTCAAAATAATGCAAACTTAAAGTCCTCAAATCATGATTGTCAGGATCATATTCAACAACAGAAAGTTTTGCATCAGAAAATCCCAAGAGTAGAGCATCTCTTTGGGAATTCGCAAGTGAAACACTTTGCAACGACATGACGTTTCCAAAAAGTGTGTATTGAGCTATGCATTCTAATTTTGACTTTGGAGGGTGGAAATCTGCAAAATAAAATATGCAATAATTTAATAGTGCCCAATATGATAATCCAGAAACTTATTTCAAAAGTTATTTGTTATATGTACTGAAATTTTAAACACATCATGAATGTTCAATTATATTATTAAAACTAAAACACAAACATTATAGAAATATGTAATAATATGAATTGAAAAGATACCTGAATACCGTTCTGCTCGAGATTTTGCATCTATATCAGGAACAAGTTTGAAAACTTTGAGTACATTAGCACCGGCTGTTATTAAGCATTTTTCTATCCTATTTAAAAAATAGCAAGAAATTGCATGCTCAACTGCTGTGGCTGGATGTGTTTGTTTGCAGATGGAAAACATTATGTAAAAATTATAACTGGTTCAAACAATTATATCATTTCAATTCAAAGCTGATCCAAATATCAAACATAAACAATTCACCACTCAAATTTCGCTACATAACCTCACAGTCTCAGATCAAACACCTCACAGTACTATCCACAGATCATAATCACAGATCATAATCTTAAGCGATGTGTGGCGCCTCGTGATGGTTGGTTTGAGAGATACACCTATCCGCAAAATATTCTTTTAAATTTATTGCATTAATTGAGTTGGGCTGATATGCGGCTGTGGCAATGAAATATTATGGTACTAGAGCTGTAAAGTTAATATTGCGTAGATTGCATATCTATATAATAACAAGTAAATACCAACAGGCGATCTTATCTAAATAAATATTTGTTATTAATTCCAGCTAACCTGGGACTTCCGGGGAAAATTGGATTAAAGAAATTAGAAGTTAAATTTAATAAGAAATAGTATAAGAAATTAGTGATTGTTCTTTAAGTGTGTTATTATAAGTCCTCAAAAGGTTCCGCACATGAATAAAACTGTATATGATAGACGCTTTTAGAAGTGAGAGACGCTTATGAAGTGAAAATAGTTTATAAGTGAATTAGTAATATATAGACGCTAGTTAAGAGGAAGAAGGGAAAGAAAGAAAGAAGATTTTAGTTAACCAGGAAGTCCAGGAGTGGCTGTCCCGGAAGAATAAGTTTTTATTTAGTTTTTTATTGAAATTGCTAATATAGAGGAGGATGGGTTATCCCAGACGCATTTAATTATGCACCTCTTCTAACTCGAGGCTGGCTAAATGCTTATCGGCGAAGGCCACAAACCAACCAACCAACCATCCAGCTAACCTCCAAAGTGAGAACAACAGTATCATCAGCAAAAGCCACATTGTTATTGAAAAGAATAAGATTTAATAATTCATTTAATAATAATAGCAACTGTGCGTTTTACTTGTAGACTGTCGCTTTTTATTCCTTAATATGGATCCATAGGCCTTTTCATATTCGAAAATTTTTTGTTCCCGTGCGTCATTTTTTTCGAGTGGTTGTCAAACCATTGGCATGTAAATACAATACTTTTTTGCTCGAAAAAAATGAGAAACGTTGACGCATGCCCACTAAAAATTTTCGAATATGAAAAGGCCTATGGTTTTCTTTCATTTAAATAGCTTTATTCGCGGTAACAATTCGTTATCGATTCATTACTGATCGCATGCGCAGTTGCAATAAAAGCATTCACGGTACAAAAATTACTGAGTAATTACTAGGTATATAAATAATAAATCACTGTTTGCAGACAAGTGTATTTCTCACCCACTATTCGTCTGGCGCCACACACCACTTAACAGGTCGGAATAGTTAACACCAACATCCGAAGGCTTTTTAGCCTCACACAAAATTAAAAAACTCTAAATGAAATAAATGTAAAGTGAATTTAAGAACTCCATAAAAAATGTTGTTGGACTCGCGTACTAAGGGTTTCGTACCATCTTCAAGATTCTAATATTCCAGTTTCAGACAAGCAGGGAATGAGTGCATTTTCTTATATTTACCCTAATATCTTTTAAAGGAAGCTTTTTAAATTTATAAAAAATATGCACATTTTTTTTTCACACATAGACTTTTTATTTTATCTGCTAAAAGATTCGATTGATTTTTATAAAAATATGTATTTAAATTTCTAATTTGGCCCCCAAGAATTAACATTAGAGTTTCATTTTACTGATAAACTTTCAGGGAAGAGTTTTATAATCTACTGTTTGAATTTGAGGCTAGAAGATAATTGGGAAAATAGTGTAATGTTTTTATTTTCACACACGGGTTCTGCTCAGTTCTTGGATTTATTTATAAACACAGTCAAATCACTCTAATTTATTTCACTACTTTAACAGAATTTAGTTTCATAGAAATATTTACATTTATCTTAACTGTACAATACGACCGTCGAAAACAGAATGACCCCTATCGACATATTTATATATTTCTCTCGGATTTGTCTGGTAGGTCCACGAACCATCGGGAAACTTCTTTCTGGGAGCTTTAAGGGAATTCCCAGTAACGGCAGTGATCGGCCTGTTGAGAGCCAAAACATTTTGGATTCCCAGAAATTTCGGAATAATGTCCCTTCCACAAATTGGTTGATGGCCGATTGCACCAACTGTCGGATGAATTCTGGTAACAATAGGTTAATTTTTAGATAATAAATTATTAAATCTTTTAGACAAATTATTTAAAAACACAAATAAAATATATTTTTGAAAATTTTAGATAGTGTAGCTTCTAAAATGGGAATTATGTCTATGTTTAATATTTTTGTTAATATCTTTTAAACAAATGATTTAAAAATATTTGTAATTCACATAATGAGCCTTTGAGCCTTTTATTTGTTATATTACATGATGCGTTTGAAAATTTAATTTTTATTTTCCATTTAATTCTATAATTTGTCCCCAAAATTAATATTGGGGTTTTCTAGTAATTTTTCTTATAAATTTCAAGTAAGCTCCAGTACTCATAATTATTTTCAAAATTTTGGGTAGTATAGTTTCGGAAATAAAGCGGCAAATGAGATTTTTTTATATATATTTGTTAATATCTTGTAAACAATTAATTTTAAAAATATGAAAATATATTTGTATTCCTCATAATGAGCCCTTTCATTTGATATTTTTGCATGATGCCTTAAAAAATTGTTTTATTTTCCGTTTAATTTTATAATTTTGCCCCCAAAAATTAATATTAGGGATTTCTTCGTATTTTTCCTGTAAACAAAAAAAGGTCTTATGGTTTGGGGAGTAAAGGGGGGAATGGGTATTTTTTTTATTTTTGTTAATATATTTAAAAATATGAGAAAACAATATATTTGTATACGTTATAATGAGCCCTTTGATTTGATATATTACGTGATGCGTTAGAAACAATTTTAATTCTATATTTTTCATTTAATTCTGTAATTTGACACCCAAAATTAATATTAGGGGTTTCTCCTTATTTTTACGCTAAAATTCAAGTGAGGCCCTATATCTCTATTTTTTTAAAATTTTACGGCTTATAGTTTCGGAGATAAGATAGGGGGAATGGGTAAAATTTTTTATGTTTTTGTTAATATCTTTAAAATAATTTATTTTATAAATATGAAAAAAAAATGTTTTCGCTATAATGAGCCCTTTCATTTGATATATTAAATAATGTGCTAGAAACAATTTTAATTATATATTTTCCCTTTAATTCTGTAATTTGCCCCCCAAGAAATATAGTAGAGGTTACTTCTTATTTTTCAGGTAAAATTAAAAAAATTTGCTTCTTATAGTTTCGGAGATAAGAGAGACGGTCAATTTTTTAAGTTTTCCCTCCAGAAGTACCTCTAGAATCAAAATATTTTCATGTTCGATATGTACTCTTGATCGGTTCACCAAACTATACACTGATACCAAATTTCAACCTTATAAGTCCAGTAGTTTAGGATAAAATTGCTGTGATGTGAAAGAGGGAGAAATCCGGAAGTGATATAAGGGTATTCGTATATTGTATATACGGAACCCTAAAAAACAAAATTATTTTTGAAGCAAATCTAATGTTTGGCATTTTTGAGATAACAGAAATGTATATTTATTATTTATAAGTTATAATATGTAGCACTATATATAATAGCTAATTATCTGAGTTATATAACTTTTTTACTGTTTATTTTGCTTAAACCTGCCATCAGCGGTGTCAAGCCCTCCAAACGTCGCCGAGCCCCACAAACGACGCCCTTCCAAACGAAAATGTTGGATACGCCACTGGACTTTGGTAATAACTTTCTGTGCTGCACTCTAAATGTAATAACAAATTTATTTCCTGGTCTGGATGAAATGTATTTCTTTAAGAATTTTTCTTCTGTAAATAATAAAAAAATAATAAAGAACAGGAACGAAAATACTGTTTCACCAGACCGTACGTAGCCTGGGCTGATTAAGACTGCAAAATGTATATTTTTGTTCATGTATTTCCAGGATATATAAAATTGTATAAATATAAAATTTATTCCTATGAAAAACATGATTAATTGGTTAAAATTGAATTTCGAAACCAAAAATTCCCAGCCCCATTTAACACAACAATATTTTAAATACATAATGGTGAATGCGTCGGTTTGAATTAAGAAATTCGGGGATTTTCTTGGGCAAAACTTTCAAATGGAGCTCTTAATAAAAATAATATAAAAGCTACCATGCATATACCATAATTCTGAAACGTACTTTCATTTGTGTAAAGTTTGGTATATAATCTCAATAAATAAAAACAACTTAATTAATCTTTCTACAGTTTATGTCCTATTTTTAACCGACTTCCAAAAAGGAGGAGGTTATCAATTCTTCGCGTATTTTTTTTTTGTATGTATGTTACCTGAATTCTTCTCCTGTGGCGAACCGTTTTCTATGAATATGGTCTTGTTTTATAGAGTATATATCCGGATTGGTGAAACTTCAAATTTGGGAAAAGAATTCTATTGCTAAAGTAAAGAAATTTGTGAATGAATACATGCGTGCATGGAAATCGACCAATATCCCTAAATATTGGTCGATTTTTGGAAAACTCCTTATGGGTGTGTATGGTTTTTTAACGTTTAATCTAGTAAGGAAGATCCCTAGGTGATCTCATATACTTTTCTGTGACGTGCAACTTGCAGTTTTGCAGAAAATCTCCGAAAATTCCATAATTCTTATAAAAAATTTCATCCAAATGACATAACGGACATTTCCTCATAAATATTTTAATTCCAACGCAATAGGCACTGGAAGTTTGAAAATTTTCTATGTACATCTAAAGCATATAGGTAGCAAAGCATAGTATTTTCGACTCCTTAAATCAATGAGTACCAAGCTCGTTTTTTTTGTATCCCCGGCAAATACTTATTTAAATGAAAAGTTTTTCATTTTGCGAAGACGGTGCTTTTGGTTGTCACATTCTCCCGGCCTAATAGAAAATTCAGTGACAACACATGTCAATCTAAACTGCTATTTGGTGGGTTTATACACAGGATGTTTTGTTATAGCAAATAAAATCACAAAGTAAAGTGATACAAGGAGTTGCATTTATATGATGATTGAAATATAAGTTAGGCCGTTTAGCGGTATATACAGGATGTATGGTATATAGGGTGTAGTGGACAATTGGTGGTATAAAAATGTTGGAAAAAATGTGAAATTAAAGTTATATAGGGTGATTAAAAAACTGTTATATGATATGCTGAAGTTAAATTATTTATACAGTGTGATTAAAAAATTATATATTTTATAGCACATAAGAAGTTGCATAAAGTGTGGAGAGGAATTAATGTTACACAGGGCGATAATATAAAATGTGAAAAATGAAATAATTTATGTGGTAGACCACAAGGAGTTATATACTATGGTTGAAATATAGGACGGATTTGACTCCGTAAATATGGGATGGATTCTACTTCGTCCTATAGTTTACAGAAGGCAGCTAACAAATTTATGCTTGTCCATGGACAGTCGTATGTACAGGATGGTTGTTACATAGGGCGGAGTGGAATTATCTATAGTTGTACAGAGTTGTACAGAGTTGTCAAAAAAAGTTGAATAAAGACATTCATGGCGTGGTCCATAAGGCATAAATATATTTTGGGCTAATTAAGTCAAGGCATACTGGTACATTTTATTCGTAAACATTTACTTGTCAATTTAAATGAAAATGTATCATTGTGTAATGTTGAGGCTTTCGATGTTACCTGGTCCTGTCTATTAAGGTTATACATACAAAATAAAAAATAAAGAATGAAAACTTCCTGAGTTCAAAAAAACTAAAAAGTTTAAAATAAAACATTAAAAAAATGTAACCGACTTCCACCTATAACTAAAAAGCTAAAAATAATTATAACAAAATACAAACTCTAGCAAATAAATAACACATTTAATGTTGTAAGGTACCTACCCAGGAAGTAACAAATGTAAACATTAAAAGGTGCTCATTCTGTACAAATTAATTACTTACCAATCTAGTATATTTTTGAAGTCGGTGCCAAGCAACAATCAAGTTTGATGAATTAGTAGATAAGTACGCAATGAAGCATTTTAGATTTGCTTGTTAGACACTAAATTATCTACTGCACAGAACCTATGCTCAGTCAAATGAGGTGAAGGAAATCCATGGTAGGAAACTGATACTGATTTTTGAAGTCAGAACTCTTGTTGTTCATTTCTGGATTTTACTTTTAGTTCTACCACTTCCTGTTCGAAAATTGATTGCTAATTGTAATTGAAATTGAAATAAATAAATAAAATAAAGTGCAAATCCTCAGTAGTCGGATTTTCAAAATTATTCAGGAAAAAAAACGAATACTTTTTTAATAAGGCATTCCAGTTTTCGTTGTTTTAGTATATTAAATTGTGGAAGTAGCATGAAAAACTAGTCAAATAGTGGTGAAGTAAAGTAAATATTCCAATTTGCGGAGCCTGGTGATATTGTGACTGCATTCATCATTTTATTTGAATAGCAAACATTATCCGACAACAGCAGTTATTACGATCAGAATTTTATGTGGCGCTTCTAGATGCTACTGCTACGAAGGTAGATTTAGTCTAGTATCAATTTTACGTAATTATTTTCATTACCTGAATTTATAATGGCATCTTATATGTTAGAAATTTTAGTCGAAAATGTCTAAAACATCAAAACCAACAAATGTCAAAAATATCAGAGGTTTCAAAATGGTCATAAATGTTAATAAGAAATCATAAATAGACTGATTTATCTACCCCGACACATGAAGTTTTTTTTTGTAATTTTTGATATTTTCGGCATTTTTGATACATTAGGCATCTTCAAATCGTTTTAGGAGTCGTTGTTTTCTGTTATTTTTTTACATTTAGAGTTGTTTGAGATTTTTGCCATTTAATGTGTGATATTTTTTATATTTCCTACATTTTTAGCATTTCTTATGAAAACAGTTTGAACATTATAATTCCTCAAAATGCAGTTAAAAAGAAATAAAGTTAGTTTAAGGAACATTTTCCTTCGTTTGATATGTTTAATTTTTTACTTTTTCAACTTTTTTGATATTTTTACTTTTTTTATAATTCTACCATTTCTGAAATTTTGGGATTTGTTACTTTTTATATGTTTTAAATCAAGATTTTTTAACTTAGTAACTTTTTCCCAACAACGGTTTCTAAAGTCTCGGAAAATACACTTGAGTTTTTGTTTTTAATCCATCGGATCAGATATTTTGTCATTTTTGTCATTCATGAGATAATGATAGTTTTGTTAATTTTTCCCTTTGTGCCATTTGTGATTTTTCTTGGAATTTTTTTTCACATGTTATTTGTTATATTTCCGATAACTTTGTACATTTCCCCTTTGTTTAATATTTGCCAAAATATTTTCAAAAATAACAAATCACATCTATATTAATTTAAAGAATCAATAAAATAAATCTCATGTATATATTATTTTCGGTTCCTGAATAGCAGCGATTTTTTCTAACAGCAATTCCTTAGCTATCTCCATCGGATACTGGAATTTTCGATATATTGTCCGTATATTTACTAAGCTATCTGCATGGTGATAAATAATGCTGAAATCTCAGCACCGTCTTCAAAACTGGGCCATATAGTAATGTAATACAGTAATGTACACTATACTTATTTGTACATAGGAAGACTGGCTGATCATTTTAAGGAGAATTCTTTCACTCAGAAAATCTGCGAGGAAGACTTTCTGTAAATGACAATAAGTAATTTGGGCAATTATTCAAAATTGCTCTATTACAGTTTTTCTCCTTTACAAATTTCGATACATTAAATGAGTATGAACAGTCAGAAGAAGAAGATGAAGGGCGGATACAGAGACCATCTTCAGGGGGCGATATTATACTAAATTTACCCATGAAGGACTGCCAGACTTTTTTTGTGTACGAAATTAACCTATGTAGGGGTAGTTCACTCTATGGCTTTTGGATGCATTGAATTTCTTGACCTATTGTATTAATAATATTGCAATAAATTTCGTGGGTTCAAATCAAAATTTAAAAAACTGATATTCACTTCACTTCCTAGAACTAAACAAAATCCAATATTTACAACAGCTGATTTCGTAATATACATCAAAATAATAACACTATTTAAGCTATACTAACTGTACAATTTTCAGCCGTTCCTTTTATAATTCTCATCGAACTCTCTCGCAAATTCCGAGGGTTATCTCGCAGTTCGTGTAGCATTTACCAGAGTCTTGTCGAAATTTCCAGTACGGTTGACCTTATGCGGATCCTTTTTTTATACATCAGTCGGCTTAAATGTTTTACAATGTTTTAGTAGATAAATTGTATAACACTGCACCCTCCTTTAATTCTGATCGTCCCGATCAGAAACATTCTCTCCATGGTAGAGAGCGAGTCGATCCAAATGAACCACCTTCAACTTGGCTCTTGGGTTTCGGCTGATACGGTAGACAACGTTATTGATGCTCTTGACCACCTGGTATGAACCATCACAGGCGGATGTAACCTTTGGAAATTTACCCTTGCTCCTCTGGGGGTTGTACATCTAGACCTTGTCCCTCACCTGGAATCCGACTGTATTGGCCTTGAGGTCATATCATGTCTTGATCCGGTCGGTGTTGGCCAACAACTGCGTGTTATGTCGGAGTTGGTCAGACCTGTACTGTTATGTACGGTTGAGCGATATGCCAACAGGAATAGGGGAATATGCTCATCCCAATCACGCTGGTTATTGCTGATGACCTTGGATAGGTGTTGTTCCAAGGTCTTGTTGAATCTTCCCACCATTCCGTCTGACTGTGGATGCAATGGTGTGGTTTTCGTCTTCCTGATTCCCAACAGCGTACAGATCTTGTGGAATACATTCGATTCGAAGTTACGCCCTTGGTCTCAATATAGTTTCAACGGGACGCCAAACCTGCTGACCTAAATAGGAAATGTTGAAAAACGGGATAGCACATGATATTTAAGATAAAAATTATGTAAGACCCATAAATTTTTTTTTCTATTTTTTTTTCTACCATTTTGTTAATAACAGAAAAAAAACAGTTTTTTTATCTCTTTTTAGGGCCTATAAATTCCTAAGGACACATGTTAATAGGGACTTTTTGGCTTATTTTAATGCTTTCTATACACAGCAGAAGTTTGGAACTCTGTTAGCTTTTTACCAGGTTTTCGTTTTTTTTTTCCTTTGTTTTATATTAACAAAAAATATCCAACTTTAAGAGAACAACTATTTCTGGAAAATAAACAAACTAATGCGTCCATAATCAGAATCAAATATTGTTGAAAGTTCAGTTCCCAAATATTTATTCTATGAAATTTAAAATAAGCTAAAATTCCAGTTAGCGAATTCGAACGACGACATCATTTGGCTTTAGTTGAAAACGCTTTTAGCTATTTGGTAAATGGTTATCGGATTATTGCAGCTTTTACATTTTGTGATTTAGAATGTTCGATAGTTGGCAACAAACGTATACACATTTCAAATTGTTCAGGGGGATGTACAATGATAAGAGCCACATAAATTTTTGTCATATATTCATAAAAATATAAATGACACTATGAATGACCTCTTTTTTTATCAGAAGTATGATTTGACAATTATCGATGTAAAAAAATGTCTGATACCTATTACCGTTCTGAAGTTATCCCAAGAAATCTTTACTTTTACGTTTTGTTTCTGCAATGTATTTGTTTTTTAAGAGCGATTTGTAGTTTCTGTTAAAATATCGATAAAGCATGAAAATATTAATTCGTCAATAGATTAATTCCTCGAAATATCCATTCCTCCATATGTTATAAGAAGAAAATTTTCGTTTGTCTGCTCTAAAGTGCCTGTAATGTCTAAATATTTACAAATAAGTACAACTGATATTACAAATATTTCACAACAGTAGATTCAGCTTCAACTGTGTCGGTATTCAAATTCTTTATTTTCCTCTCTAATAGAACAGTTCGTAGAGAAATCGTCTAAAGCCTAAAACACAGAGAAAGTGCCGACATAACGTTTACCCTTTACTATAATAATTAAATTTAAATTGTAAAACTACGTACTTAATAAAATTTGCTAATGTTGTACGAGATAGTCAAATCCACTTCTACCCATAAAACTTTCCGAGTCATGGCTTCGGGGTTCAGCGCAAGGGAACGAGGCTGACTTGTTAAGCCTTTAATACAAGTAGTCATACCTTTCTTTTTTTTTGAAGGTGGAAATCCATCATGGACAATTTGAGCTTAGAGTCTATGACTCAAATTAGTGTGGGACTCGCACCCACTAAAACCACCTTTTTTTCTGCAGTTTCCGAAGGTGGTGGTACTGTTATTTCTAACTTCTGTCGTCACCTTCCTGCCTTTCTTTGCCTTCATCGCACCATTCTGTTTAAATCTTCTTTCTCCTTTTCCTCTATAATTTCTCTTATTCATTTATATATAATTTCTTTGTTCTCTTTACTTTCTATCATTAGTTTTATCGCGTTAGATGGTGTTATCCTTTCACCAATCGTTATTTCTGTTCTTGTTTTATTCCTTGCATATCTTTCGCAGTCAAAAACCACGTCCTCCATTGTCTCCTCAATTTGGCATATATCACAGTCACTCTCCCTCATTTCCCCTATCCTTTTCAGGTATACTTTGACACTACCATGCCCTGACAAAAATTGTGTCATAAAGTAATCTGTACTTCTATATTTATTGCTCGCCCATTTTGTTAGGTCTGGTATTAGTTTCTTTGTCCATTCCGCTTTTCCCGTTAGCGCATCCCATTCTTTTTGCCATTCTTTCAGCGTATTATTCCTGTTTTCTCTGTATTTTTCATTTTCGTAATTTTCTCTAAGTTCTTCTACAGTCAGATGGATCGGAGGGATACCGGCCATAACTGCCGTTGCCTCATACGAGATCGTTCTATATCCGCTTATTACCCGCAGCAGCGCCTGTCTTTGTATTTTTAACATTATGTTTTTATAGCTTTTTATCTTCATACCTGTGTGCCATGTTGGTGCCCCGTACAAAAGTGTATGTGATAGTCCCTTTATGTTTTCCATAATTTTTCCAAGTTTTGCTAACTTATCTTTGTGGACTTTGCCTCTTCATCGTCCCACAACAGATTACCTCCTGTTATTTCCTTTTTCGTGTACGCGGTTAGAATACCTAGTGAGTTCCTTCTCTGGGAACTCATTATCTTATCTATTTGTCTATTCGTAACCTTGTTTGCGTCTGTCATTTGCTCTTGTTGTCATCAGATTTTTTATTATATTCTTTTAAATCCATACTATTCCCACGAGTTGGGTCGTTTTGCTTGTCCGGTGGGGCAGAGCGCCCTTACCCCACTAAGGCTGCGTTACTCTTTGAGGTCGCCTGTTATCTCAGAGGCTCCGTTCTCGACCAACTACGCATGGCCATCCATCCCTCGGCACGGGTCGCTTGACACCTTAGATTTCGGATTTTTGGACAGGTTTTTTCCTGTGAGTCATTTCTTAGTCCTCGTACACCCTTTCCTCCGACCTTACCGGCATGGGAGACCTACCAGGAACCGAAGTTCCTGCCGGCATTGCTCTCGGGATCGTTAGGTGTATGAATTAAGCCCCCTCACCAACGACAAGGTCTTGTGACTCCTAGAGGAAGACAAGTAGTCATACCTGCTTTCCTTTGGAATTGTGGCTATGAGACGACCTGGCGGGTAACAGTGGGATATCGCCCTGTATGGGGCATGACCTAGTATTCGAGACGAGAAACCTTTACCGACCTCTTGCTTGTTACTCCTAAAACTGGGCCAAAGCGTCCCGCAAGTAGAGGCGCCTACACCTCAGTCAGTCATGTCAGTCTCGTCCAGAAAAGTAAAAGGGGGAGGCTTGTAAAGAGTCGAACGTGTCACTCATGGGCGTGGACATCTTAAATGAACTGGGGTGTTAGTACGATTCCAAAATGGGGAGTGCGTGTGGAGAAATGAGCCCCCACTTGGTGAAGTTACCCGTGGCTCTCCATACTGGGTTGGCCTCGCACGGGCAATGGCTAAGGCTAGATTGTACCCCTGGGTGGATGGTTGGTCCTCGTTGGTCGGTCGTACGAACTCATTCACCCTTGTAGTGTGGGGAGATAGACGACGGCCGTTTGAGGTGTCGGACTGGCGTTCCGTTCCTGTCGGGAATGACCAGTCTAGAATCCGAGGCAAATCCTACCTTAGTCCACACCTGCATCCTCAAAACCGTGTTAAATACGGTGAGATGCAGGTCTGCTAGCAGACCGGGACCATCGTCTGCACATTAGAGAAATGGTCTTCGGGTTGAACTTCAACCGTTTGCAGAGGGGGCAGACTCATACGTGAAAAATTCGACAGATTTCATCGAAATAGCAAAACGGTCTTACAACCAAATTGTTTTCTTGTAAGCTTTGACGTAGTGTCATCAACATCCCCATCGACGAAGCCTGGAATATCATAATAGAAAAATACAAACCACCTCAACACGTAGACTTAACAACGCATTGTCTGAAGAACACTTATTTTATTTAAGAGAACCAACGATACAAACAAGTGGATGGAGCTCCAATGGGATCACCACTCTCGCCAGTAATAGCAAACCTTTTTATGGAGTACCTTGAGGGGTTTGTAATAATAGCAGCAAGTCTTAAACCCAGTTTATGATTACGATATGTGGATGATACCTTTGTGATTTGGCTTCATGGGAGGGAAGAACTCAACACATATTTAGATCACCTTAATGGAATCATCACAAAATAATGGAGGTGGAATATATATATATATATATATATATATATATATATATATATATATATATATATTAATAATTAAATTGCCATTCCTTGATGTTTTTATAAATAGGAAGGAAGATGGAACCCTTGACCAGTAAGTATATAGGAATGCAACTCACACCAACAGATACCTTAATGCTAATTATCATCACAACCCAGCTACAAGCCGTCGTCAAGACTTTAGTAACCAGATCACAAAGACTAACTGACCAGGATAACATCAAACAATATAAATTCTAAAGTTTTTTTTCCTAGTAAACAGAATGTGTAACGAGTTAATTAGATTAACAAATTATTGTGTCAAATTTTTTTCAATAATTCCTTACTGGTTCACCCCCAGGCAGGTGGCCCATGGGAAATTCTTACAATAAATAGGCCAATTAAATTCGATACAATGCGGTAAGCTTGTTTTTGTTGTTAAAATGTTTATTCAGTTCGAGAACGACGAGGATTATTTTTTGTCTGCAATTTGCATTGAACTGAATAATCTTTTCTAAAATTGGAAAATACGCTTAAAGAGACGGTGAGTTTTTCGCTCATAATTTGAACTCATTTCCTCACAAATTAAGTTATTTTGGATAATAATGACATTAAAATTTATTCGTCAAAATTCAAAAGAGCTTGTCAATAATAGGCAATAACGCACATTAAAATTGATGTATTTTTGTAAATAGATGTAGCCGTTTTCCATTATGTACATTCTGGGTTGCTCTGGTTTTCACGAAAGAAAAAAAAACAATGAAGAAATATCCATCCGTTATTCTGTTAGCAGTCTTTGGGTTCACAGGTCGTACGCAGTCTTTGAATCTGATAGCCCGTGGTTAGCTGCAGGAAAATAATTTAAAGTTGAGTGCATCTACAATACCTTAAGTTGAAGAGAGTTTCCGTTCAATAGTATTCCCGTATTCTAGGATTCTGTTCCCGAAAACCCACCTCAAAGAAAAAGGAGTTCTATAAACTCAGAGAAGTTTTTATTTATATTCCTTGTTTATAAGAGGTAACAAAGAGATTTCATTCTGCTTTTGCCGTTTTTCATTTCACGTTTTCAGGTGTTGCCTTTGCTATTTTTGAGGTTTTTTTGTCATTTTTCATATTTTTGGCCTTTTGAAAGTCTTGACACTTTTGACATTTTTTATCTTTCACACATTTACGGTGACGTTGAAATTTTTAATTTTTGTGTTAGTTTCAACATTTTTGACGTTTTGTGCATTTTAAATGTTTGAGATTTTTCTAATCTGAGGTTTCTTACAGAATAATTGTGCCAATTTTCTAAATTTCCATAGTTTTGTCAAGTTTGAGATCTAGATCACAGATCATGGTCTAGATCCTTAAGATGATAGTTTAGTCATTTTTTTTGGATTTATGTTCATTTTATAAAACTATAAATCTTTGTCACTTAACATTTTTATATTTCCGTCATTTTTTTTCAGATTTTATCTGTGATTAGTCAAATAGTAAATATTTTCAGTCCCTACCCCTCCATAAATTCAATATTGGATAATTTGATTCATTTGTTTAAAAAAGGAGTCAGCCAACGAATAAATACTTCAGTTAATACTTATCGGATACGTATTAAATTCAGTTCTAGTCATTTCAGGAGAGGAGCATATTTACCAATTTTCAGACCTGCATAATTTTTGTTCACATCAAATCTCTATTAATTTAAAGAAATAATATATTTCTTATACATGTTTTACTTTAGGTTTCCGAGAATTAATTAATTTTTCTTAAAGAATACCGAACTCGACCCTATCGGGTAACTGAATTTTGATAAAACGATAAAAAACCCTTCTCTTTATTTTAGAAGAATATTCTTTTAAACTCCGTGGGTTCAATTTGATTTAATCAATTAATCAATAACGGATATTCACTTTCTAGAACATTTATTTCCACGTAAATGTCAAAAACTTTAATACAGCTGATTCGAGTACAATGACACCGAAATCATAACAACAAACTAAACTGAACGTACAAAGTCAACTCAACTCTTACTCCAATTCAATCGTCTTATATAATATACTTGAGTTCCCTGTTTGTTCTAGACTTTTGGTGCGCAGCGAGTCTATTGCTACTTCTTGCTGCTTTTGAAGATTACAGAATTTGATGTTTTTATGCTCTTTGGAATGAATACTGTGTTACGGTGCTTTCGCCAGGACCCTAGTGGCTATATTCATAACACTGCCCTCCCTTTAATTCTGATCATGCCCAGGTGGCCTCCGGTAATCCCAGGATAGCTGGTACCTTTTACTTAGGAACTACCAGTTGGGACTTGTTTTCTCGGCCATCAGTGTTTTCCCAAACTCGCTTGAGCATTCCATTCTCTATTCTTAGAGACTCCCATTGGGTCCATAACGATTTTAGCATGCCCGAGTATCTAGCTACTTCGTCCCATCGAGCCTGGGTGCCCCTCTCGTTTTGAGTGACAAGATTGGTTCGATGTTTGGATCAACCATTTGGTCCTGGATGCACTGTTCCGTTGTCCAGTCTTCATTGACCTGCAGTCGGATCTGTCTGATGAAGATACCCTCTCGCTGTTCCGTCTTCAGACAATGTCCGCATTCTGCTCTACAGGGTCTTCTGGATAGGGTATCGGCATTATTGTGCAAACGGCCGGCACGGTGTTCTACCTTGAAATCGTATTACTGTAGTTTCTCCATCCACCTGGCCAGTTGTCCTTCCGGTGTCTTCATGTCCAGCAGCCATTTGAGAGTGGCATGATCTGTTCGGATTAAGAAATGACGACCATAGAGGTATTTGTGGAAATGATCAACAGCCCTTATTATTGCGAGAAGTTCTTTTCTGGTGACGCAATAATTTCTTTCCGGTTTAGAAAATCCACAGCTGTAGTACTCGATCACCCTCTCTTCACTATCTTGCACCTGGGATAGGATGGCCCCCAAACCTGTGTTGCTGGCGTCGGTGTCTAAAATGAACTTACCGGACTGTGTAGGAAAGGTTAGGATTGGGCTGGAACATAGTGCTGCCTTCAGTTGTCTGAATGGTGTTTCGCAATCCTGATTCCAACGGAAGGTCTCTTTCTCAGTGGTCTGCCGATGTAGAGGCGCGGCAGTGGTGGCAAATCCTTCAACAAATCGCCTGTAGTAGGAACAGAGGCCCAAGAAGCTTCGGAGTTCATGCTTGTCTCTTGGGACTGGCCAATCACGGATGGCTTTTATCTTTTCCTCGTTGGTGCGGATTCCTGACTCGGAAACGACGTGGCCCAAAAACTCTACTTTTTTTTGGAACAAGGAACACTTTTTCGGGTTGAGTCCCAGGTTGGCGTTATTAATCCTGTAGAATCTTCGCCCAGGTTCTTCAGATGGTCGTCGAATGTCTGACCCATGACCAGAATGTCGTCGAGGTATACTAAGTATGTCCTCCATGTCAACCCGCTCAGTACGTACTCCATTAGCCTCTCGAATGTTGCAGGAGCATTACATAACACAAAGGGCATGACCGTGAATTGAAACAGCCCTTTACTGGTGGAGAACGCTGTCTTCTCTCTGTCGTTTTCGTGTAGACTAACCTGCCATTATCCACTCTTTAGGTCTAGTGTCGAGAACCAACGGGAGCCTGAGTGTCATCAATTCGGGGTAGTGGATAGCTCTCTTTCTTGGTGACGTCATTCAGCTTTCTGTAATCCACGCAAAATCGAGTGGTTCCATCCTTCTTTTTAACTAGCACGACGGGAGCGGACCATGGGCTGATAGATGGCTCAATAACTCCATTTTGTAAAATGGACTTGATGTTTTCCTCGACTGCTTGTTGTTGCCCCGATGGTAGTCGCCTAGGTGGTATTCTGATGGGTTGAGCCTTCCCAGTATCTATTCGGTGCTGGATGATGTTGGTACGGCCGGTGGTCCTATCATCACTGTTAAAAATTTCCCAGTGCTTTGTGATAAATTGCTTGGCTTTCTTCTGTTCCTGTTAGGTGTGTCAATTGGTCAGCAAACTGTTGTAGGAACTCTTTACTGGGCCCTGTCTCGTTCACCGATGTCTGGTACCCTTCTTCGCAATTGATGGTCTCGAGTGGCTCGAAACAAGCTATCTCTTGACCAACATTCACACGAGTATTACTTTCTATCTCGGAGATATCGAATTCTGTAAACAATAGTGATTTCCATTTCCCCCATTCAATATTTCAATTTTCCCTAAATGACGAATCACGTAATAGGTACTTCACTTAAAAATCAAATCAAGCGTTTAATTCTCGTGGCTGTATTATTTTTGATTCCGGAAAAACCAACTTTTCTCAACAAAGTTTTCACCACCCGTCCCCCATGAGATAATTTTATTTGGGGAGAAAGGTATACTCACCAATTTTTCGCCTGTATCACTTGTTGCTGCCAATATATTAAATATAAGTAAAAATAATAGACACTTCACTGCCCCCCTCTTATAGCCTAATCAACAATTAATCAAAATAAAATAGAGCCTATGTGGTGCGTCCTCGCACTTGTATTTTTTGTCATTGTTCAAAACTGATTGCAATAATAAATTGATTTTTAAGCATTTTTAGGCTTCCGTATATACAATATTTTCACATGACAACAATTTTCTCCTAAAATACTGGACGGAAAAGGTTGAAATTTGGTACCAGTGTTTAGTTTGGTGATCCGATGAGGAATACATATCGTAAATGAAGAACTTTTGATTTTAGGGGTACTTCTGGGGGGGGGGAACTAAAAATTCGACCATTCCCTCCTTATAACCGAAACTATAAAAATAGGGCGTCACCTGAATTTTACCGGATAAATTAGGAGAAACCTCTACTATTAATTTTGGGGGGCAAATTACATCAAAAGAAAGGGCTCATTATGGCGAAAACAAATATATTTTTTTCATAGTTTTAAAATAAATTATTTTAGAAATATTAACAAAAATATATTTTTTTTACCCATTCTCCCTACCTTATCTCCGAAACTATAATCCGTA
>JAVLUE010000258.1:0-170539 GCA_034190945.1 Octodonta nipae | reverse complement strand
TGTTCATGATGATTCTTTTTTTGAAAAATTTTCTCCCATTATTTTGCTGAGTTTGATCGTGTAATGATGAAGAGGCTGATTGCTGTTCATCTATCGACCCTAGGATTAAAAAAAAACATTTTAAAATGAAAAAACTTTTTCGCAAAAAAACTAACTTCGAATCACATCCTGAGCCTTTTTCATGTTTAATTTGATTTTTAGATTTGATTGATCTTGATCAGCGGTATCTTCGACCAGATCTTTGATTTTGGTCTCTTCCGAAATCAATGGAAGTGAGGCCGATGGTGTTTGTTGTTGAGTCGGTACTGAAGATGCTGACTTATTCAACAATGGTTTATTATTGTTGGATTTATCTTTATTTAGGTTGGCTTGATGATTGGGCATAGTTTTCTTCGTATTTCTTAAGCAATGATTCAAGTCTCGAATAATTTTTGGACAATTGATGGCCTTAGGTATCTGTTGCTGTTCTTGTTGAACATTCGTGGTAGTTGATGATTGACGTTTCGATTTCGAACGATTCAACCATTCACGAAGTTTTTCTATTAGAGCCTCGATCCCTTCGGATAGATGTCTTGGTGGTTGATTTTTCAAGCTATCTTTGGCTAATTTTAGGATGTTTGGTGCGGCATACCAATTGGTCAGTTCATAACTGGGAAAATCGACCAATTCAAGACCATTGTTTATGGTTCTCGAATTGATGTTTTGTAGTTTTTCACGTAGAAATTGATTTATTGAAAGCTGTTTAGCGATACTGAGACTGTGTAAGAAATAACCGCCCAACGAAAGTGTATCTTTCACTGTCCACACCGAATAGATCCATCCATTCGGAATGAAAATGGTTTCTTCGGTGGTCAAACGGACTTTAAAAATGTTTTCAATCTTATAAAGCGATAAATTTTCATTGAAAGAATTTGATTTGAGCCATTTCTCGTATTTGACCAAATTTGACTGGCTAGGTTCGATCAAATAAAAAACCTGTTCCCCATGGAACACATGAAACCAAGCAGATGAACCACCCAAGTCAATATGAAAGTCTTGGTAAGCGTTCATCATCGAAGCAAAACAATATTTTGATAGTAATGGTTTGAAAGGCACGTTTGGGTAATATTGATCGACCCAGCTTAACTTCTGAACAATCCGTGGCGGAGTGAAATTAACAGAGGGATTTTTCAACTTGGAAAAATTCAATCTGAAAGCGTAAATATCTTGACGATCTTTGGAAGGGATTTCGAATTGTGTCATCAATAAGGCCAGTTTAATTCGGACTTTGATTTGTCTGGTAACCTCGATGGCATCGACTAAATAATCATTGGGAAAGTTTTCCTTGATGGCTTGAAAACTCATCGAACGATCGATGGTCATTTCTAATCCATCGATACTTTTAATCAAGATTGGCTTATCAAAGCCAGCGATGACCAACTCTTTGAAAGTCAGTTGTTGGCCACGCATCGTCTTGATATCTCTTCCTGGTTTCGCTTCCATGACATCGATATCTACCATCAGGTATCTGATGAATTCGGGAGTTCCTTGAGAAGAGAAAAACAGCAAATGCTTGTCGCCTCAATGCCTGGCATAATCTTACCGATTTGAAGTGGATGATCATGAGCATCCTTCTCATAACGGTTATTCCGATGGATATTGGTCGGTGTTTTCATGATCGGTGGCCCCGTATACGAGCGGCACAATTGACAATAAAACACCGCAATCTCATCGATATGGTGTGGTTGTAGATTGGTACATTCGAGGTGGATGATTCGTGGACAATTATTACACGGTATGCAAACTCGATTCTCATCGAATGAGCCCATGGAAGAGGACGATGATGATAGTTTACAAATGCAGGATGCCATCATTTTAGCAGGAAAAAAATGATCGAAATTTGAAAAACTTTTTCTTTGGTTAAACCACCCGGTTTTTTGTTGGGATTAATTTTATTTTCTAATTCACAGATAACGTATCTTTATCTTTTGATTGAATGAAAAAAACATGATCCAATAGAAAAAACAAGAGATCATCGCTCACAAGATTTCATGTGGTCCAAGAGTGAGACATCGAATCAACCAGTGTGTTTATTTTCAACTTCGAACTGCTTTTCCTCTCAATGACTGAGTTTAGAAATTGAAAACAAACAACGCGAGCTATCATTTCGATTAGCTAACCAGCCAGCCAGCCAAACAAACAACAACCAACCAACCTTTATGAATGCTACTCGTTCGTTGTGCTTGTGCGCACAACCACCACTGCAAAACAACCAAGCCTCACCGAGAAAAAAAAAAAACACGACTACTACGTCGATGTTTTGTTCAAAGAAGATGTGACGTTTTCTTTTCATTTTATTTCCACAAAAAACTGGTTTTAAAGTACGCGCGACACAACAAACGACGACGAAAACAAACAATCAGTAACACCAACACAAACACACACACACGATGAATCGGCCGTTTTTCCCTATCAACACCACACACACAGAGACATTCACAAACAACATTTCATAAGCATAGCGTAGGCTATTTTCTTGTTGTTTGTCATCATCAATGAATGAATGATGATCATCATTTTGATCGTTTCTCTTCGTTTCGTTCCGAACATCCATTCGACATTGGATCCCTCGATCCAGCGAAAAACTTGAAGTATATCTTGGAAAATCGATCACCACCCAGATTCCACCATCACGGCGAAATGTTGGATTTACAAATCGGGTTTTCACAATGGTTTGACAATGAACAAGAGCTTTCGATTGTTTTTAGCCAAAAACTTTCGAAAAGTTCTTGGTTGAACGAAAACACTTGTGAGATCATTGTGAAAGCTGTTTTTGTACGATCCTTTACCAATCATCAACATCATTGGTGGACATCATGGCCATTCCGGCGGAAGTATACTCTTTTCAAGATCAAAAGTTTGAGTTTTGTTCTTTTTTTTGATTTGTTTAAAATTCTTTTTTAAAATAAAACTACATTTTTGCAAACACACACACTGTTTAATATGATTTTAATAATTTTCATAAAATGTGACATGATCAAGTTTTTTGACCTATCATGTCAGGCAGAAATGTCATGGAGGAGGGTTATTTTATTTCCTAAAAAATCCATTCAATGAAATGGGTTTGACCGTGTGAACCCAGAGAGAGAGGAAGATTTCCACCCATCACCACACCACCACGTGTTTTCCGAAAACTTTCCTCAAGTTCTAGTTTTTTTTTTTTAGAGAAAGTTTCTGTTATCTTTGATGATTTCCTAAAGGAATCATCTCTTTTAATCTTATCTCCCCGAAATTGGTTATCAAATTTTTTTCGGGTACTTTTTTGCGAGCATCAGCGAACGCCCAAAAGAAATCTTTAAACTTGGAAATTGAAATTGCGTCTTGGAAATAGAAAGGAAAAAAGAAAAAATTTCTTCATTTCACATCGCAGACATGCAATCAATAATAAACAAATTTTTATTTCATCTGTGTCTCAAATTCTCACATCTTTCAATGGATGTTGATGGCAAACCAATGACAAAATTTGATGCAAAACTGAAAAAACAAAGTGTTAACAAAGAAAAAAAAAAAAAAACAAACGTTTTTTAGTTAAAATAAATTCTTTGCATTCAACAAAGCTATAGTTTTTAGATAAGAGATGGCGCACCATGATACATAAGTTTTTTTTTTTCTAAAAATATTTCAAGTTTTTTTTTTAATTTACCACTTTACAGTTTCTTTATAATGGGAATTAAATTTATTAAGTAATTTTTACAAATCTTATTTATTAAAACAAAACAAAAAAAGTAGAAAACTTTTGTGCAATACATCATCCTATCCACTTGTACTTAGTGCCGGTATGACCGCTGTGACCTTTCTCTCACTACCCACTAAATTAATTGAATGAAAAAAGAACTGATGAATGACCTCAGGTCATCTTCAAAAAAATTTTTACCTAATTTTTTCTTGATCCATATCGATAATTTTATTTTTAAAAAAATGTTGTTTTTTTTTGTAAAAATTTTGGGTGAAATCATTTAAAATTGTCACTCCGTTAGTTGTCTAACTGATTGATCAATTGATTGATTGATCGATCAGTGCAATCGATCTCTGATCGTCAATCTAAAAAAGCAAGAGAATAAGATTGCAAAGTTGTCGAGAGTTTTTTTATATCAAGCTTACCGAAACGCATTTCACATCCAAGACATTCAGTTTATTTAGAAGAAAAGCTAATATCGCTCACTCAAATCGATATCTACACAAGCTAAACAACAAGCGTACATCATGTTTTCACATATCTCTCTCGCTTGCTTGCTTGCTTGCTTGCTTGATGTCATCGATGTCTTAAAAAAAAAAGAAGCTAAACTAAGCGAATTTCTAGAAAAATTCATTTTTTTTTCCAACCAATATATTGGCAATGCCGTGGGAAAGTCTGTTTGGCATCATCATCATTCATTCGTTTTGTTGGTTCGCTCACTGACAATGATCATTCAGATATCTCTACATGTTTGATATCTAAGTGTTTGACGCATCAATTTGTTTGCCTGCCTGTTTGTTTTCTTTCTCGTTTGGTGTGTTATCTTGGTTTTGGTTCGATTCAAAAAAAAAAACCATCCATTCTCTTTTCACACTGTGCTTTTTCTAGGCCTTTTTTCGATGCGCTTCTTGTCAGTCTGTGGTGTCTGATAATGGCAGTACACAGTTTTTTTTTTCGCTTTAAGATACACTACACTACCATAGACAACAGAAAAATTTTAAGCTTTGAGGCTAAACTAGGCTTTGAGGTTTTAGAAGCTTAAACTCTTTTGTTTAAGAGCAAAGATATCTCCGAATCATTAATCATAATTGAAATAAAAAAAACAACAACAACAAATCTCTCCTGGGGGATGACCATTCTTTTGTTTTGGTCATTTTGTGGCTCAAGATGGATGGACAAAACGATGAATCCCCAATTCTATCTCGAATGATTTATCGGATTTTTAAAATTAATTTCTTTTTGAACGCATGCGCACATTATAAATCATAACACAACACTCTCTTCACTACTAGACAGGTTATTCCATTATCGCGACACATAGGCTGTTGTGTGTGTGACCTTTCCACATTGATCATACATCATCCTTGTCCTTTACCTGTGGAATTCAATTTTTTCACTACTCGGTTTCATGGTAAAATCCTTCTCTGGTTCGATGAAAGAGTCTTTTGATTTTAAGCCGTAAGATTCGATTTGATTTTCACGTTTCACAGCGTTTTTTTTCTTTCGATAGAATAGGTGTGATAGAGAAAGAAAACAAAAACAGTTTCATAGCGCTATTTATATCTGATTACATAGCATCAGCTTAGAAATCGCACCGAAATCACGAAAATTCTGGCCTGAAAAATTCTTCAAAGATGACAAAACTTTCTTTTTTCTGTAAAGCAGAGTAGAGATTCAAGATAAAACTCAATTGACATCGCACTAAGAGATTGGTTTCATTCCATTGAAGAATGAAGATCTTATCTTAAGAAAAATAATCGCCATCGTTGTTGTTTTGGTGGTTGGTTGGTTGGGTCCTCGAGCGGCACGCTTTCTTTCGAGTTTCGTCCTAAAACTGAAGAAAAATCTTTTTGTTTTGAAGCGCTCGAAGAGTACTCGGATTACTACTCTCTCTGGTTCTTCAACCAGTCACGATTGACTGATTGGTGGTGTCGAAATAGAGATAAGAGATCTGTGTAGTTGTCAGGTTGTTTTAGGTCGTTTTTCTATTTGATGATGACACCTTCTAATTCAATTGTTTTGAATAAAATGATTTGATGAAAAAATTTCGGGTTAAACAGTTGTTTGACAGCCAGATTCTATACATTGATTCGGTATCAAGAAGATTATCACAGTATCAGCTGCCCTGTGTGTGTGTGTGTGGAATGCTTGACCATAAAAAAAACAGTCACGCAAGCTTCCAATCATTCTAGATGTTTCGAGATACTATTGTCAACCAGTTTATTTATCTTGGTAATCTTGGCGGCACATTTTTTACAATCAAAGACATCCCTATTACAAGGATTCAGAATTAAATTTGGGATGGTTGGAACAACCCTCTAAGATTGTGTTAAAGCTCGAGCCGATAGTTGATCTACCGTATTTGATTAGCTTTACTAATCTAGTTGATTGATTTATTGGAATCAGTTTTTGATTGAGCCACAAGTTTAGTTTTGTGTTTTTTTTTTTTTGCATTTCATCGATTTGCGGCACAATTCAATCAGCCGATGATGCAGTGCGATGGGCCATTTGTTTACTGGTTTGTTGTTACTTGGTGGTCAAACATTCAAGTGTTTTGGCCAAATTTAACACAAAATTTTAACACACTACCGACAAAGTCTAAAAATAGAAAATTTTCCGATATGCTTGTTTTCTTTAAAAACTTGAAAATATTCTAAATTCATCGATTTTTCTCTAGTTCAATCGATACTACTGCCAGAATAAACCCAAATTCTAGTTTCATTTAATTTAACAGCACTGGTTATTGTTTCCAATATTCTGTTTGTTTTTCAGTAACTTCAATTAGTTTACTAATTTCATCGTATAAACAAACTGTATTTTTTTCTCCCAAACAATTCTTTAGATTTAAGATTTCGTCCTACAACATTCGAAGTTTAATCAATGGTCAAGCGATTGAAGAGGAACCCAACACTGAAATCAACACATCTGTATTGTGAATTTTGACACTTTTGAAGTTGAAAGTTTAAAGTTTATGTTTGTTTGTTTTTTTCTGGCTCTCAAATCGGTCAACCGTGAAGTTTGTTGATTTTTTTCTCTCTAAATAAAGGTTAGTGATGCAATAATGACATACCAAGAGTGTGCTTGTTTGACACGACACCCAAGATGATCGACTTTTCACCTTTTAAGCATTTTTTATAATGACAATGATTTGAAGTGATATTTAGTGTGTCAGTGACAGTGGTTACCTCTTATTAAATCAATGACTTATTGGGAGGTTGATTATTGTGACACATCATATGCCATTATGGCTTGGCACATTAATGTCACACACACACCTAATCCAAAGAAAATTATACGATCTTTTTTCGAGCTTCAATATTCCCTAGCAGTTCATTCAGTTCGATTGATTGTTCGAATGATTTCGATAGGTAATGTTAATGTAATGGTTATGGACCAACAGATTCTCTGCTTCATTCAAGGAAGAAGAAGAAAAAAAATCAGAATCAGAACTAGACTAAATATAGTTCATCTCCAGCATTTTTTCAAGAGAAAAAATTCTAATATCATCTGATGGGAGATATCAATTTCCATAAACGACGAGCACACACACAAGTTCTTGCCAAAAAAAAAAATCTGAACAGTTCTGAAAGTTTCTTTTTTTTTCAACCAAAAATGAAGAAAAAGCGGCACCAAAACACAAAAGAACCCGAGAAAGAGAGAGAGAGAGAAAGTTCTAGTCCATAGCGCAGCTTTGTGATTTTGTGGCCATTTTTCGCTTGGCTGAAGCCAAAAAGTTTTTCAAAGAATACCGACCGATTGGTTTTTTTAAGATGGAATGATCGGATGGATGGATGGATGGATGGATGGATGGTCAAACATGGCGTGCACAGCCACCCTCCCAACCACCCACTCACGCACATGTGCGGTTAATTAAAAGCATTTTCCGCTTGTTTTTAATGGTGATGTGGTGATGCGGTTGGTGTGCACGAGGCATTTAAAAGCGTTACAAATTAAATTTTTAAATAAAAAAAAAAAAAAAAATTTATGATTATCATCACACATGATAATCATCTTTCTGTTCTCTGACATTTGACCTGATGATGTTTGAAGATGACGAAGAAATGAGAATACTCTTCCTAATTTTGAAATTCAAATTACTTGAAAAACTTCATTGAAAAATTGGAACATGTTGCTTTCGATGTTATTAACATGTTTCAAATAGCTTTTTTCTCCATTTTAGGATCATTCAGACTCTGAATTTCAGAGAGTTTCATCCATCGTTTCTAAGAAGCAGACTCCACTTATCAATCGAATTGATTCTCTGAGGAATTCCCAGGAAAAAATTCAATGTTTGTGCCGAATAATTTAAAATGTCAACTTATTATTGTGGTTTATCAAGATATCTACGGAAAAAAAATAAAAACGATATCAGAATAGAAAAACGATTATTGATTTAAATTGCAGAGATAACCTTACTCACTGAACAATCTAAAAATGCTACCAGTTTTTTTTCTCTTGCCGTGTGAAAAGATTTTTTTTGGCTTTTTTTTTTCGTTTGGGAACCAACCAAACCAACCAATCAGTCAAACAAAATTATCGATTATAAATTATTCGATTATTCAAAAAAAAAAAAAAATCGATATCGTTTTGTAGGAAAATATTTTTTTCTGGTTTTGGGTGTCAATTTCACAAGAGAAAAAACAAACAAACAAATCAATAAATGAATGAATGAATCTGTGACCAAGGATCTATTCGAATTCGTGGCCGTAGTACTTTTCTTCAACAATGTTCTCTCTTTGTTTCTTTGTTCACTCATTGTTTGATTCAAGACAAGTTGAAGACTAGAAGTTTTTTTTTCAATTGAATTTTTTTTCTTTGGTATGAAATATTAATAATAAATAGTTTTATTGTTGCTTGACTTGTTAATAAGCAGGGAATGGCAATAAGCTATCACTAAAGCACAGCCCAGACCCAAAAAGAAGATCTCTGGTTGTTGTTCTTTAAGTGTTCTCAACTATTATTGACAAGTTGGGTGTTCAACAAGTGTGTGTGTGTTGTGTTTGTAAATCAAAACCATTCGGAAATTTTGTTTTGAATGAACTAATGAATGAATGAATGAGTGGTCGATGACATTCAATCACCAAGTTCACTTACCAGAGGAAAAACAATTGACATCATATTCATAGCCAGAGGACAACCCAAGTGACAACTCTAATCAAAAACTTTTCAAACAAGCAAACAAACTTTTCATAGTTTCTAGTTTTTTGGTGAATTGATTGTTTGTTAAACACCTTTGAACTCGATTAATCAGATAATAAAAACTTTGGTTCATTCGATAAAACTTTCCTATATAGAGTTTTTTTCATCTGAGATAAGATCTTAAATGAATTTCGTATCATAAATTCAAAAAACATGAAGATCATTCCTTGTTTGTCATTTAGTA
The DNA here is from genome assembly GCA_034190945.1 of Octodonta nipae. Taxonomy (NCBI): domain Eukaryota; kingdom Metazoa; phylum Arthropoda; class Insecta; order Coleoptera; family Chrysomelidae; genus Octodonta; species Octodonta nipae. Next base: position 161,441 of record JAVLUE010000258.1, on the reverse strand, counting down.
GAACACTGTTTGGCTCATAACTTGAAACTTGTCCAAAGTTTCTTCTTTGGTTGAAAAACAGTATTTTGATGGATATTTTTTTTTTTTTTGAAGCAAAGAAATCGTGTTATTTCAAAGAGAGAATATCATGATGATGAAGATGAAGATCATCAAGATGCCGAATAAGAAACTTCAACTGATCAGGATCATCATCATCTTCTTAGAAGACATCGGTTTATTTTCTGGTTTTGTTTGAAAAGAATGGATTCTCTTGTTCTTGCTCGTTCATCCTCATTCATTCGACAACTAGTTGAATGCCTTTTCCCTAAAAAAATGTCTGTTTTCTTCTTTTTGGTTTTCTGGCTTGTCTGTCAGTCAGTCAGTCAGTCAAAAAAAAAAAACTGTGCGGTTTTCTTTCCACCAAGCTTGATTAATACGATCAAAAAATTTTCGAAATTCTTTTCGTTAAGAAACAACCGTCAACTTGTTTTAGTTAAGTTCTCGTTCGGCAATGTATCTGATAGCAAACACAACAAAATCTGTTTGAAAACACGGGTAATGTGTTGTACGATATTTCTCTTAATCAGAAATCAGCTAAACTTTTTTTTTCTGGAAGAATCTTGCGAAAAAAAGGCGTCATAAACTTTTCCAAACAACAACAAGAATACAATCATACTTTTTTGTGCTCTAGGCGTCTGTAATTTTTTCCAGGCGTTAATGAGAATACAGGCGAGAATCCAGACCGAAAATAACAACAGAAAAGTGTCAGAAAATTTTTTTATCTGGTCGAATCTTTTTTCGAGACACACGAAAACAGATTTTAGAGTTCTAAAATAAATTTGGAAAACTTTCCGGATTTTTTTTTTGGAACCTGATTTGAATTGATTGTAATAGCTTGGATTTCATTTCAGAGAGATTACTCTGTAATATAACCGAGCAACATTCAGGCTTCTGTTTTCCTATTTAAGCAAATTTTGAACAATGAGCCAACATTATTCTTTCAATCAACCAACTGTTTCAACTAAACCAAGTAATAAGTTTTAAAACTTGAATCTATTTACAAATATTTTGTTGTAAGAAAATATTCATATTTTTTTATAAAATAAAAGGCTCATTTAAGCGTGTAGAAGGCATAAAAATAGATTCACTTGAAAAACTTTGATACACTTCTCGTGTCACTAATGACAGTGTTTTGTTTTGTTTTTTAAACACATTCACATTCAAGTCACAAAAGATGATTCTTTGAAAGTAATTTTATTCATAAACTATCATCATAAAGAGATGATGACAATCTTTGAAAAGAGAGTTTTCTCAATTTGAAACAACGAAATCACACACATAGAGAGACACTGACAACAATGGAACAATTAACCAATTAATCTCATTATACTTAATTAGATTATAATCTATTAATAATTTTTTAATTTAATTTATTTTATAAAAATTAATACTAATAGCTTTCATTGAAAGCCAACTCATTCATTCATTTTTTGAAAGTTGGAAAGCATTCCATGATTTATTTGAATAAACTTTCCATCAATTCATCATTGTTTGTGAATTTGTTGAAAAAATTTAAAACAAAACAGTTGAGCTGTTTTTTTTTATAACAGAAATAAATCTCAATATTTCGGATTATCAAATCAAAAATTGAATTAGAGTATTTTTTTGTCCGATTGAAATCTGTTTGCCTATAATGGAAAAACTTGATTATTTAGCAAAATTTCTTTGTTAATTCAATCAATCAGATCTCATTCATTGATCGAGATGATTCAAGCAAATTAGCTTCAAATTTTTACTTCGATTATTCAAGTGGCCGCATCTAAACACCCCTAAACCACTTATTCGATATTTGAAGTGTTTGAGGGCGCGGTTTTAGCAAATGAAAAAGAAAAACAACCTTATTCTCTTTGTCATCGATCGACCAACCAAACTTGCACAAACTCTTAAACTTTAACGAATAACAGAGGAGAGATGCACAAGTGGGAGGAGAGTTGATAGTTGATGTTCATTTAAAATCTGCCAAGAATTTTTTTCGCAAGAAGAAATCGTCTCATCCCACCGGTTAGACAAAAGGAAGCAGCTTCTCTTTTGGTTGAACAATCATCCAGATAATTTGTATTGAAACACATAAGAACATGATTTTATCAAGTAAGTTGGTTAATGTTATCGAAACCACCACCACCACTACAATCATCACACTATCAATGATTGCCAATGATATGACTAAAGACGATGTTCTTCGACAAAAAAAGTTATCATTGTTTGTTAGATTGAATCGAAACGATACAACAACCAACCAACCAACCAACCAACCAACATACCACATTGCCATCATTAGTCCAGTTAGCTGGCATCGTACTGTATCACATCTTCTCCTTCTTCTTCTGGTGATTTAATATCAAACCACAACATGAATGTGTGTTTGTTTTAATGTTTTTTCGTTGTACTTTTCGAATATGATTTTCATTGAAACAAATAGGGAAGTTTGTTTGTTTTAATTTCATTGAATCTTCATTTAGTGTTCTCTATGATCATCCATTCAGTTTTGAAAGAACATTCTTTTTGTTTCGAGAACAAAAAAAACATTGATCATTGTTCTTTATCATCATCATCATCAAGGAATCAAGGAGAGATTATCAAAAGAATATTCTTGTTGTTGTTTGGTGACGCCACGACACGATAATAGTGATGGTTTTGTTTCAGAATTTCGAATATATCTCAATAATACTGATAGATAGTTACATACTGATGATGATCTGGTAATGTGACACCCAATGTCACAACATTCAATGCCTGATGCTTTGTTTTTTCCATCCAAAAACAGAACAAAAAGAAATCTTTAATAATGTTTGTCATCAATGGAAAGTCAATGTGTTTTGTGTTAGAGATGAATTAGAGAAGCTCCAATGAGAGTGATGATTATTTCTTGAGGAATTAGATTTCTTTGTTGTCTTTTGGTGATTGATGAAAAGTGTTCTTTGTGTGTTTAATTCACTTTGTTTTACAATTATCATCAATACCATCATCCAGCCACGAAAACTCCATCATGGCTTCTTCATCATCATCTTCATCGTCGTCGTCGTCGTCGATTTCGGCATTGCCATCATCTTCGCCATTATTATCATCATCGGCGACAACACTGTCTACATCGTCTTCATTGACATCGGTACCATTGGTTTCGGCAAAATATTCGATATCGTTGGCGGTGGCCACTGGCCATCATCATTCATCCAACAAACACCACAATCTCCATCAACATCAAATCAATCAACATGGACAGCACTTAAATGATGATTCAAACCCGGAGATACAAAATGCTGTGTCGAAAGTGTTACAAAACTATAATTGGTCATTGGTACCAAAAACGGCTAAAGTTTCGACCACCACCAAGCAAGTGCAACACGTCAAACGACCAATGAATGCTTTCATGGTTTGGGCACAAGCCGCTCGACGAAAACTTTCCGAACAATATCCCCATTTGCACAATGCCGAACTTAGTAAAACATTGGGAAATTTGTGGAGGTTAGTTTCTAGTGGCAGCAATGCTTTTCTAGGCTTCTCATGATCATACGGAACCATGTTGAACAAATTGACCTTAAACTAAACTTTTGTTTCATTTAGAGAGCTCGATGATGAAGCTAAACAACCATTCATGTCGGAGGCAGAAAGACTGAGATGCCAGCACAAGAAAGATCATCCCCAGTACAAGTACCAACCTCGTCGGCGTAAAATATCGAAAAATATCAACGGAACCAATGAAGATCATTATCATCGAAATTATGGTGCTAATAGAGGTAATCGAACTTCCTCAAAACCACGGAACAATCATCGTAGTTTGAGCAATGTTGACGTTTTAGATGACGATGATGAGGATGAAGATCAATGTATCGGTGAGGATGAGATAATCGATGATGACAACCATCTTTCAGAACAAGCGACCAATCGATGTTTGAACAACAAAACAATGAACGCCAGTCGAGTTCTTGAGGCATCTCATTCAAAAACTTTGCTTGGCGCCATTATTGGGGATGGTAATGATGTGGTTAATGGTGGCGGAGTAGAAACATACGGTAATGGAACCAATAGTTTGACGGCTTCAACTAGTCCTCCTACTCCGCCCACCACGCCACAACAAAACCGATTACAATCGAATCTACGTAACATGTTCGATATGTCACCGGTGAATCTGTTTTCATCATCGATTGTCTCGACATCGGCCAACAACAAACCAAATGAATTCTTATCGTTTGCCGATGTTGATAATAAAATGAAATTCAAAAGTGACACTCTATCAATTCACCAACAAACACCATACGACCCTGTGCATTATTCTCATCAATCGCATCATCTTCATCCACTACACCATCATCATCAGAATCCATTTGCCGAACCGAATGGCTCGAATTCATGGTCTCGGTTTGTGAATGGTGGTGGGATGGATCCTTCGCATCATCATCATCATCATCATGGTTTCTGTCCAACCGAAAACAATGTTACAATCAATGATTCATTGAAAACAGCCACCATTATCACTACTACTGGTGGTGGTGCATCAACATCAACATCATCATCCTCGCCATCATCATTGGCCAGCAATCATCAATTGTTGGCCAATAGCAGTGGCTTATCGGCCTCATCACCGTCATCATCATCATCAGCTATCAGTAATTATCAATATGTTGGTGGCACGACATTTAACATGAATAATCTACCGGGATATGCATCGGCCAGTGCTGGTCAAAACTGGTCTCGATTTGTTGATACGGCTTATGCTGCTGCTGGCAGCCACCATCACCACCATCATCCTCATCATCATCATTACCAAGATAATGGTTATAGTACGGCCGCTGCGGCAGCGGCTGCTGTTGCCTCCACACCGAGCTCATTTCATGATTACTATAAGAGAACGACAAACTTCTCTGGCGTCACTGGGGCCAATCATTTCGCTGGCACTGCGACGGGATTCGATCCTGTCGATCATTTACCATTGTGGGGAGCAAACCACTCTGCCACCACCACAACAGGTCCGACAACAGGCTATTGCCCAAAAACATCGCCATTCCTGGACAACAATAATTTATCGAATAACAACAACAATAATGGTTCACTAGTGTTGCCGGCTACCACTATCACCACCATACCATATCATTCGATCAATAATTCCGATTAATCAAACAAAATTTTTCTGAAAGTTATCGATTAGTAGTGTTCCAAGAAATCCAGAAACGATTGTCCAATGAAACTTAGGACCTCACCTAATTTCGATAGAATGAAGACGATTCTATTTGGGGTTAATAATTTTTTCTAATTTCAACTCAACAATCATCCACTGAATCGCTGTTTTCAAAGGCCATCTAATCCTTGTTTTGACTAGAAAAAAACTGATTCATTGTGAGCTTCTAACCTTATCAAAAATGAAAACTATTTACAATTATTTTTTAATATTTACAAGTTTTTTTAAAATAACTATAATTACATTTAATTACTGATTATTATTTGGCTCGGAATGTTGACTACCATAATTTTTATTGACTTGATGAAACCTGGGAACCGATTGATAGATGAATAAATTTTTCATAAATCTCTCTGGAATGGCATCCTCGATAAAGCCACGTTGATAAAGAACTAAGCCATTGCCAAAACGATTGATATACGAGCTGTATTGCTGTCGGTAATAATCGGCATGACATTCGACCGAAGCAAACAAAGCTTTACATTCGATCCATGAAATAATAAATCGATCGATTTCGTTGTTCACTCGTTTCTCCAACATTTCTTCATCATCGCAACGATAAATCAATGGCTCTTGGTTACTGGTTCGTATCAAAACCAGGGGTAAATTCAAACGAAAATCCGGTGTCACATCATAGTTTGACGAAGTTCGTAGCTCATCTTCGCTAATGAACGACACAGAGTTTTGTTCCAAAACAGATCGAATGTGAAGCTCGAAAGCGAGACCACTATTCAAACTGAGTTGATTGTAAAAAATACCGTTCATAATGTCATTGGAGTTGACACGCATGATTTCTACTGCCAATCGGCCATCGGGACATGTTTCCGGAAATTTCATCCAAAGCTTTATAGAATTTTGATCGTATTGATTAAACTTTTTCTGCACTAAAACTCGAAGCAATGAGTAGGCACAAACATTGTACTTGTTAGCCAATTGTAGAGCATCAGAATTTTCATTTCTTGACCATTCATCGGCAATATTGATCAATTTATTTTTGTCACCCTCAAAATTGCTGCCGAAACATTTCATCTCTTTTCTGTATTCAAAATTTACTAAACTATACAAAGTTGATGAATCAATTATGTTATCATTCTCATTTAGGTATTTCAACTTTAATTCATCAATTATGATTTTCATTTTGTTGAGTCCATGTTTTTTTCTCGATTCATGGTAATCATGAACAATCGCTTCAAAAAAAGATTGCTTCATCGTTCCTGTATCCAACAGAGATTCCTAGAAATTTGTTTACAAGTTTTTTTTTTTAAAAACCTATTTCAACTTTGTAAACATTTTTTTGAGAGTTAAAATAGACATGAATTTTGATAAATTTTTGTTTTTTTGTGTTTTTGAAATTTTGGTTTAATTGAAATTCTGTCATTTGAGATGATATGCATGATGATACGATTTAAAACAAATCACCATTTTTGCTATGGCTTAAAAATCAGTGTTTTCAATTTGAATATGGCTTGTAAATTTCGTTCAACTCGGTTTTTTTCATCAAGTAACAATCAATTTTTCATGCAAAACTCATATTTTTTTAGGTCAGAAGCTTCCGAATCAACAACCTAAGGTCATCAAGGATGATTCAATTTTGGTAAAAACTCCACAAAACTCTAGCTCATTGGTGACAATGAGAGTATTGAATGAGAAAGTGGCTTCGCTTGTCTCACAAGTCGAATTCAATGCCGGTTCTCTTTATTCGACCTACAAAGACAAATATGACAGAGCTTTTGGCTTAGATTTGATCAAACAGATACATCTTGATTTGGAAAAAGTAATGTAATGAATTAAAATTCGATTGTTTCTAACCTTCTTTCTTCAATTAGATTGAAAAATCCATTTTGTTTGCATATGAGCGAAGGCAAGATTTGCATTCGAATTTACGTGGAATACAAAATCGAATCAAAGATATTCGATTCGAAATGGGTAAAGAGTTTGTCAAAAATCATTAGTCAACCTTTTGGTTAATAATTTTCTAAATTAAGATAAATCTTCTCGAAACAGTGATCATTATGTTTTGTTGTTTACCAAAGAGCATGGTCTCATCAAAGAAGAAACAGCGTTGCTTGATGAATTGAAGAAAGAAGAAGAAAACGAGCGGCGGTTATTGAATCTGTTTTCAGAGAATATTAGGAAAACCTATCAGGTCAGCTTTTTAAAATTGATCAGAAAATTTATCAAATTCATCTCTGTTGGAAATTAGATTGAAATCGAACGTCAAATGAAACAAAAATCATTGACATATTTGTATTATATCATCAGCACTGTATTGGCCATATTTTTTTTTCTATTGGGAAAAACTTTTCAATTCAAAAGCGACACTACGTCCGAGAAAATTTTATCGTTAATTGAAAGCCTCAACACTCAATTGAATGATTTATTTCAACAGAAAACTAATGGAGTTCCCACTGAACTGAAACAGTTGATGGAAAAAATATCGGAACCAATCAAGCAGTTGACCAGAAAAGGGTCAGAAGAATACACGATTACATATGATGTGAATTATTCCAAAATTGCTGCATATTCAATATGTTTGTTTGGTATTTATTATGTGATTTCATCGTTTGTGAAATTTAATTAAAGAAACTTTTTTTTCTAATTGGTTGTAATCTGTTCAAATTTAAAATTTTGATCAAAGTATAGCTCTCCGACTATAGTGATAGTAACAAAATTTAAACTCTACTTAAAGACCAACTACGTTGAAATAGTTTTCGACCAATTTTTGGCGCATTGTTTGTGTTGTGCTGGTTTGGTTTTTTTAAGGATCAATATTTAAACTCACGAGAACCGAAGAAAACATTTCAATTTTATCATTTGTTGCAAAACATACGATTTCTCTGTAGATTTTGAATTATTAAAACAAAGTTTTTCATCAATGGATTGTGATGATTTGTTTGAATCAACATTCAACAAAACAAACGATACTAACAACATATCGATGACCATGGAAGAATCTTTCGATCAAGAACAATCATTGGTGAACAGTGCCAAAAAAGTGAAAATATCGAAGGAAGAACGTCATCTTCTGAAATTGCAGAAAGAAGCAGAAAAAGATCGTAAAAAACAAGAAAGGGAAAAGCAGAAATTAGAACGTGAAAAACAGAAAATGGAACGTGAGAAAAAACTGTTAGAAGAACGAGATAAAAAATTGAAAGAGCTTCAAGAAAAGAGATTAAGCTTGGAAAGGGAAAAGGATGCCAAACAGCGGCAACGCCAAGAGGAACAAGAAAAGCGTGAACGATTGAAAAAGGAAAAAGAAGAAGAGAAACAACGATATCGAGAGACCAAAGAAAAAGAACGTCAAGAGAAACAGTCAGTTCATTTGTTTTAAAATTTTTAATTTATTTTTCTTTGACAGAGCTCAAATCGATGAAGCCAAAAGAAAAGAAGAAATGGAAATCAAATTGAAAGAAGCTAAATTGGCTAAGCAGCAAGCAGTGTTGTTCAATTTTTTAAAGAAATCATCAAAATCTTTTGAATTGAACAACCAAAATCTAAACATTTCTATCGATAGTGATGCCTCTATTTCAAATGTCCAGAATTGCAATGAACCCAATGGACCAGTTGTTCCTGAGAAGCTTCTCGATTCGTTTGATTCGAAATTGTTTTACGAAGAAATTTCCAAACAAAAGAAAGATGATGAAGCGAATTTATATCTTGAATCTCTGTTATCTGGTAGGAAAAAGCCATTCATCATGTCGAAAAACAATGATGATGAACAAGATATTGTCCAACTGCCACAACAATACCGTGATATTCGATTTATATTTTTAAAATTTCATGAAAATGTCAAACCATCGTACTTTGGGCCCCGACCGTCGAGTACCTTGATTAATGGTAGACGTCCGTTCGCCAAAGAACTTTCATTAGATTATGATCTTGATAGTGATGAAGAATGGGACGAAGGGGGTCCTGGTGAAAGCCTCAGCAGCTCTGGTGAATCGGAACCTGAAAACGACAAAGAAGATTATGAAATCGATAACGATTTTTTTGTTCCGCATGGTTATCTTTCTGATGATGAATTCAATGGAGAATCAGCCATTTTCAATTCAGAAACCGATCCTAATAAAAAATCCGGTCCATTACTGAAGGAACAAACATTGATGGCAGAAAGGAATCGTCGTTTCAATGAACAACTCAAACCACAAGTGATCGGTTGTCTTTGGTTCAATCAAACCAACAAAGAACAGTTCAAAGAGAAATATGAATTTCTAGAAAAGTTCAAGGCTGTGGTTCTACCTAAACCGATGAACACAAATAAACAATGAGAAGCATTGGTTTCGGTCAAAAATCACAACGAATCTGGGTTTCAAATTTCTCTAATCATTTATGTAAATATAAAACACAAAATGTTTCAGTAAACACTTGATTTAATTTATTTTCTGTAAAAGTTTTCGAATTTCCACATTATTTAAAGAGGAAAAATATTTTTTTGCCATTTTGATGAATTGGGAAATTTTTTCTTTGATTGAAAACTCACTTGAATTCATGACTGTTCTGTTTCATTATTTGGCAATTTTATTTTTAGCCAGATTAAAGTTAACGAAGTCAATGATTACAAATTGGAGAGAATTTGATCAAGAAGCAAAAAATATATTGCTACCATTGAGAACGAGTATAAATTATCCGAAAAAGGAGAATATCCAAAATGTTTTCATGGTCAAGAATGAAATTTATTTTCATGAGTTGGTCGATGATCAAATTCTGTTTTGGCGTTGGAATAGTCATTTAAAGCAGTTTATCATAATGGATTGGATATATCAAGCCTGTCAGAAACCAAAAAAATTGCTTGGTCTCTATGCTTTCGATATTATTTTCAAGAAAGAAAAGAATACATTTTTGCATATATTTTGCGAGTTTCAGAATAGCTCGCTGACCAGCAGTTTAATATATGATTGGTTTTCTGAAGGTAATCTCTATCGTTTCATCGATTCGACCAACAATGACGAGATCGAAATTTTCAGGATCAAACATCAAGCTGAACCGTTTGTTTATGATTTGAAAGATAATAGTCTGATTTTGTTCATCTATCATGGGGAATCGAAGCATCGATTGTATAATGTCAAAACCAATAAAACAAAAAATTGCTATTTGGAAACAGCATTTGGTTTCAATGGAATTTTCACCATGAACAACAAAATTTATCTGTTCAATAAATCTAGGAATTTAATGTTTCACGTATTCAATGATTTCGATGAATTGCCGGTAAAAAAAATTTAAAAGTTTTTTTAAACTAATTTTTGGCATTTTTAGGAAACACTGATGGTTCAATTTGATGAATTGTTTCCCGTAGAAACGATCTATTGGCTTGGTATAATGATGGTGATCGGGCAAATTCTTTTCACCACAATCTTGATCTTGTGCGTTTCGAATTTCATCTATAAAAAGTTTCACTCTAAATTAGAAAATAATCAAGGCACTTTCAAGGTTCAAGTGTACGATTCGAAATGTGAATTCTCCAATGCCAATACAATGACCACAGTATCGGGATTGTCAACCATCGCCAACTCGGCAATGACCACCACCACTATCGAGAATAAACAGAAAAAATTGAATAAAAGCAGTATCAAGAAATCTAAAATCAAGAAGAAAATCAGAAAAAAATCTTTTAAATAACATCATGCAAGCATAAAAAAATAACCAGAATCCCAATAAACTGAAAATTGTTCCCAAAATAAGATTCAATAGAATTAAAGTGTGATTCTTTTAAAAAATGATTTGATTGAAAATTATGCCCACTCAAGGCTTTAGTAATTGAAATTTTAGAACAACCAGCTATTTTTCAAACCATAATCAATGGTTTGAATCATGTTCCAAGAACTTTTTGCGTATAAAACCGGTTGATTTTCAATGGAATTTGTTTGTTTGAGTTTCTGGCAACCAAATATGTTGCTCTGCCAATCTTATTGGTCGATTGGAGTAATTGTTCTATCTCTTCCGTATCGATTAAATTCAGAAACAAAAAACTTGGAACAAAAAGAATCAAATTCAGGACTGCTGTTGCCTTATCCAAAAAAGTGGTTCATCGTTAATGTTTTCATGGTCAATCAGGATATCTATTTCGAAGAGTACAATCAGAATATAAAAGTTTTTTGGCGTTGGAATACCTCAGTGAAAAGATTCACCATAATCGATTGGATCTATCAGGCATGTGAAAACATTGGTGAAGTTTTAGGCGTCTATACTATAAATGAGTATTTTATGAGAAAACCACAAACCTATATCAGCGTGTTCTGTGATTTTCGAAACAATCAACTAGACAATGCATTGATCTATGATTGGTTTTCCGAGAGTCACGTCTTTCGATTCATTGAGCAAACTTCCAGCAACGAGCTACCGATCTTGAGATTCGTTCATCCATCCAAACCGTTTGTCTATGATCTAGCAGATAGGGATTGTGTTCTGTTCATCTATCATGGACAAAACTCTCATCAATCGTATGATGTGAGAAAAAATCAAACCAAACCTGTTCGATTGGAGACCCGGTTTGGTTTTAATGGAATTTTTACTAAAAACAATAGAACCTATCTGTTCAACCAGTCTCGTAATTCAATGTTTCATGTGTTTAAGAGTTTTGATGAATTGCCGGTAAACATGCAAAAAAAACTTCTGGATGATTTTTTGATTGTGTTTTTTTTTCCAGAATACTGAGATGCTTCCGTTTGAGAAACTGTTTAACATCGAGGAGATTGATCAGTTCGCTTTGCTGGCACTAATTTCGCAAATCCTTCTCACACTGGCATTAATTCTGGGCATCATCACTGTGCTGTGGAGAGCGTTTAGCACTTCTACTCGAATGTTGAACAATATGAAAAGGAAAAAACTTTTGGTCTACGACAGTGAATTATTGAAAAGTGGCGCCTTTCTGAAAAGACAAATCTCATTCTCATCGACAATGAATCGTTCAAGAAGAAATCTCACCACTTTGAAACATTCCAACAACAGTGTTCCAGCTCTTTCATCAAACACCACCACTCCCTTATCATCATCAATGTTGTCGAGGAGAAAAACGAATAGCAAAACTCTTGTCAGATTCAAAAAAACCAAATCCAAGAGTAGAAAAAAATGAAACCAAACGTTTAGTTTATAAAACAAGGAAAAGAAAACTGCTCAACCACAATAAACTTTTTTTCTAATAAAATACCTAAATAAGATTTGAAGGGTTAATTTTTTTAAATTTGTTAGCTCAAAGGTTCTCAATCTTTTCAGAATTGCGGCTCCGTGAACAATTTTTTTTTCAAAATTAAAAAAATTCCATTTATAGCCTTACTATAGTTTGATTTTTATCTCCTAGACAGCAGCTCTAGTTTCAATTTATATTGTCTTTTTTATCTCTCGTCAACTTTCTTTGGTCTCTAGGGTATTGAGAGAAATCATTATAGTCAACCAAATTTCAACAACAAAAAGAAATCCAAAAAAACCGGGCCAATTAAATTTTTTTTTCTTTGAAAAGAATTTCCGTGATGTTCATTATTATCATTGGAGTTGGTTAGGCAAGCAAACAGAGATTGCATGTTTGTGACTCATTGAAAAATGATTGTGTTGAATTGGAGCCGGTCTCATTTATATAGAAAAATTTTAACATCATCTCATCAATCAGTTATTAAATCAGAGAGTGAACGAGAAAGAGAGAAATGAAACTCTTAAATGACAATTCAAGTTACGATTCTCATTATCTACCGGATATATACCAGGCAATAGAAGTTCCACTATTGAAACGGAACCTTCACACGAATGAACGTTTACAGCTAAGGAAACAAAAGTATCGTTTTTTTTTTGTTCCTGAGACTACCAAACAACCAGAAAACAAGAGCAAAGATCCGGACAGGTCCAGAGAGATTGAACCCTAGAGAAGTTGGAGCCCTAATTGTTGAAAGAGAGAGAGAGAGAGATACACGTGCTACACACTGATTCAGAGTAATTATCAATGAACAATCATTTACAAATCAATAAATTTTTACAATGAAAATACTTTCTTTCTATTGTTTCGAGAGATATCGTTTTTTCTTTGACTATTTTCAAACTAATACTTTCTGTTTGACAAATAAACCTACGAGTCCTCACTGGTTTCAACTATAAGATCATTAATTTTTTTTTCAAAAAATAATAAATTATCAAATTATTCTGGCACGAAATGATTCGGTGAGCTAGATCCTAATATCAGAAATGTCTTGCGTGATCAATTTAGAATACCCAAACAAACAGAACAATCAAACGTTTCACTTAAGAGTCACTAAATTACGCAAATAAAACCTGGTACCCCAAGCCAATAGTTTGACCTGGGGTCGGAGTTTAACCTGTTATTTGATACTGTTCCATTGTTCTGTGAATTGAAAACTCTAGAAAATTGAAACTGAGAAAATATTACCATTTCTAGGGACCTTAATGCCTTCCAGATAAATGTTTGATAGAAATTATGATGAATAAGAAGAATTGGGATTATTAGTTTTACAATACGTGAATCCGATCCTGAAAAAATTCATCATTTTTTTTTATCAATTCCAAACACGTTCCAAAAGGTTTTGGCAATATTATTTATCGGGAAAAAAGTACGTTTTCTTTTAAAATATCTTCTTGTTTTACAAGCTAAATTCAGTTCCAAAATTAGTAGAAATTTGTTTTTTTTTCGAAGATGTTGTTCCAGCAGCAGCAAAGAAAAAGCTTTCTGCTTTTGGAAACACCAATATCGCGTCTGCTTGAAACAATTTGATTTTCTGTTACCAAGAAATCACTAAAAGTAAAGTTTCCGATTTTTTTGTTCCTAAATTTTGGGTGTGTTTGAGCAACAAACAATTTGTTTGGTCGATTGGGTGTTAAATAAAACGTGATTAATTTGTTTGCAATAAAACGTGTCTCTATTGATGTGTGTGGTGGTGGTGGTGGGGGGTTGAATGAAACCTGAAATACTGAAAAAAAAATCCTGTTTACACCATTTAACACTATTACCGACTACCAAAACAAAAACAAGAACTCAATTTCATCAAACGTGAAAAATGAAATAAATAAATAGCTCTATTATTAGATTTTTGAAAGGGCCGAAACCTGTTTTTCTGGATCTTTTAGTGTTTTTCAACACTTCCATTAATGTGGAGCTTGCGCGCACCAGAATTCACAAAACAAACAAATAGTGTTTTAAAAAAGCGGCATTCTATTGATTTTTCCTAATCTAAACTAAATACACGGCTATTCGCAAAACAACAAAAGAGTAAAAAAACCCGACTTTTCGCTGAGGCCTAGTTGACGTAAAGTTTTAATAAGGTTCGTTTATTAAGTACCGTTTTTTTTTTGTTTAAAAAAGTTTCAAATTTACATTTTGTTCAATGTGATCCAATCAAAATTCAACCTAGTGTAAAATGGAGTTCTTTTCATGTTTAAAATAAATGAATTAAAACCATACAACGTCAAAGTCAAAACTTTGGTTCCAGTTTGTAAGTAGTTGTAGAAAAAAAAATTCAATAAAACTTGGGCACACAATCTAACCCTTTGAAAGGAGAGAATATTTGGTTCAATCAATTTTGTTGTTCGAAAGTGTTGGCGTGTGTGAAATTGTGAAAACATTGTGAATTCGAAACTCAAGTGTCAAGCCAAGCAAAAAAGCAACTAGCAAGTAGAATTGGTTCATATGGTCTTCATTGATATTCATTTAGTTGAACCTACATCAATAATAAGATAATGTTTTACAATTTTATTTCGATTTCATTCACTGTCAAAGCCATCAAAACAAATGAAACAATGTCCCTAAGGCGAAACACAAACACCAAGTATTTTGATTCCCTCATTATAAGAAAAAACTATCCCGGTTAAAATGATTCATTCAAATGGAATCATTTTACTGTTGGGATGTGACACAAATGTGACATGTCGATTATTCTTCATTTTAGCTCGAGGTTAAGTCACGAGATTTATCATAAACTAGCCAAGGTGTCTGTTTATTGTGTCTAGCAAAGCAAAGTGACTATTTTCGATGCAAATTTTTCAAATTTAAATGTAAATTTCTTTCGTTTTTTTTTATATATAAAGTGATGATTTTTGATTAGATTTCAATTTTCGATCCAAGAACTTTTGTTTTGAAACAAAAAAAAAAGCTTCCACTTTTTTCTATCATTTCTCATTTGTTCTGATAGAAGAAAGCAATTGGAAAAGCTTATTCAAAACCAGCAAGGCATAAATTAAATTTTGCCAAGCAAAAATTTAATCGAAAACAAAGTGTTTTTTATGAAGAGATTTTTACGGTTTATGTTCCATTTGGCTCGTTCTATTAAACAGCAACAGAGACTATTATTAGTAAATTATTAGTTTCATCAGAAAACAAATGTAAATTGAAAGAAATTATTGAATTAAATTTTTTTTTGTTTGAGCTGCTTAAGTGCTGGAAAGTTTTTTTCCGTGATAAAATTCAATTATCAAGTGTGTTAAATGCATTTTCCGAATAAGATGTTTTTTTAGCTAGAACCCTAGGAACATCAGAAACTAGTCAAAACTAATGGAACCAACTATTATGTCTTTTCTCGTATAAAAATTATATAGATTTTGAGAATTTTTTTTTTTTTTTTAAATAAATTTATTTTGTTTAAAAATATTTTTAACAAAAAATTGATTTTTTAAAGTTTTTGCTTTAAGACAAAAAAAAATTTAAAAATTATCTGATCTGTAGGAGGATGAGGGTGATGAGCCAATCAAATCGATCGGCTTTGGCGATTCGTTGGTTTCGTTTTGTTGATCTTCTTCGTGATTGGCTTCTTGTTCATTTATCAATGATGATGAGGATGATGAAGTTGGTGAAAATGGCTCACTCAAATCGAGTTCATCGTTGATGTCATCCTCGTTTCGTTCATTCTCATCATCGGTTTGTATTTGAGATTTTTTGTTTTGTTGATGAATCGATGACACTGATGGCCGAGATGATGAATCAGACTGACTGGTTTCCGAGCTATTTGAAGATATTGTTCGCTGATTTTTTTCTCTTTGGTTTGATGACAAAAGACTATCGATACTGAACTGTGATCGATTCAAAACATCGGTTGTTTGATTGTTTGATGAATTTATCAAAGTTTCGTTTGTTTGATGAGAAAGCTCTTCTTTTTTCAAATTCAAATCAATCAACTGTTTATAGAGAGTCTCTTGGAATGCGAATAAATCGTTTTTGAAAAGAAAATCCTGGCCATTCATTGGTGGGATTGGTAAGCCAATACGCAATGAATTGAAGAAGTTGAAAGCCTGCTGCGCTAGTAGAGAAGGGGCCGGATCGAAGGCCATCGATGAGGTTGAGGAAATATTTTTGATCGTAGAGCTGACCATTTTTGAGTCCATTACGATGCTTGGCTCGATTTTACCCAACACTGGTAATGATGGTGGTTGAGGTGGCAATGGGGGTGGTAATGGTGGTGATGGTAATGGACTGTCATCATCATCATCGTCATCGGGTACAGATAATCCCATGTGACGGCGTACTTTTCGTTGAGCTTTTCGTCGACGGAAATCTCCCTTTTTAAAATCTTCTAAATTGGCGGGATGTATGGCCCAGTAATGGCCTTTACCATTGGCACTTCGTCCAGCTTTGATGAAACAATCGTTTAATGATAGATTATGGCGAATGCTGTTTCGCCATCCCGGTCCTCGGTTACGAAAATACCGATAATTATCCAGAATATGTTGATAAATATCGGCCAGAACCATTTTTTGATCGGGCATGCTAAGAATGGCGATCGCTATCAAACCAATGTAACTGTGTTGAGGCTTCGGTTCGTCATGCAAATAATGATGGGGATGAAAAGATCGATTGCTTGGATGCAAATGATGAGGATGGTGGTGATTGTGATGATGATGCGACTGTAACGCCGGATTTAATGAACGAGACAAAGCCGCGTTTGATGAATTTTTTTTCTTAGATCCAACACCAAATCGTTCTGATTTGGATGAAGACTTTGTATTTGGATTAGTGTTGTTGAATGAATGATTAGTGGCTTTATTGGCTATGGATGCATTCATCAAAGAGTTTTGGATCAACAAACGTTGCTGTTGCTGCTGTTGTTGAAATCGAATATTTGCCAATTCATATTCGGGCATCAAATGGTCGGTCGTTTTGTTAGGGTTGTTGTTGGCATGATGAGAATGGCTGGCACCATGATTGTATTGAGATAAACTGTTAAACATTTGAGATGATGCCGATTGTTGATGAAATGGATTATTTGCATGGTGAGAATGAGAAGGATTGATCTGGTTGTTGGCTAGACCCAACATCAAATTATTGACATACATCAATTGTTGGCTTAAACTATTATTCTGATTGTGGCTCAGAGAATTGTTGTGGTGATGGAAGGTCAACGGATTCGATTCTGTATTGTTATTGTTGTTAACCGTATTGGTCAACAAAAGATTGTTCCGATTTCTTAGGAAAGTTTCCATTTCAATCCAAAACAAATCAATCTTTGAAAGTTTTCAAATTTCAGGAGAAAAAAAAAACTTCAATGTCACAGTTTAAGGAGAGAATCGCTTGCGTGCCTTTCTGTCTGTGTGTGACAACACCACTGAAATAATCATGAATTGAAAAGTTTTTCCAACATTTCATTAAATACCAAACATAAAACATTCACAATCACCCACATAGGTATTTATATTTTAGTTGGTTAGTTTGTTGTTGTTGTTATATGGAAAACATACAATCAAACAGATTGGTTTTTTCCTCCTTGTGGAGTAAATAATGGCAAACCCAAACCCCTCTCTCAATCAACCACCGCACACACCAAAACACCATATATTGTACAGACAATACATTGAAAAACAGATTTATTGTTATGTTGTTGTTGTTGTTTTGATTGTAGATCAACAACAACAAAAATAATATAACAACATTTATGAAAAGCCAAAGTAATAGAAAGAGAGAGAGGGAGAGAAAAGATTTTTTTTCAAACACAAACCAAGAGATACCAGAAAGAGAGAGACCAAGAAAAAAAACCACAGAAGGAATAAATAAAAAAAACAACATATATACAAACTCTGTATGTGTGTGTGTATACAAACATTTGGTGAACTGAAAACACTAAAAGATCAAACAATCGAATAGAATATGAATGTGAATGTGATGATGATGCTGTTGCTGATGATGATGATGATGATGAGATGATGAGGGGAGTGGTTAAGAAGTTTTTCTTCCAAACAGTAGAAAAAATCTCAACAAATTTTCAAAGAGAGGAAAAGCCCCTAAAAACGAAAGAAATCAAATTGTGTGTGCGTGTGGTGTGGTGTGTTTGGTAAAGAACAACATCAAACAAACATTGACAAAACAATGGGAAAAACACTTGAGAAAAAGATTTGACACCAATAAAAAAAAAAACAACACACTATTTTGAAAGCGAATGAAGGAAACAACGGAGAAAGAGGAGCACGAAGAAGAGACCACACGCGTTCCAGTACTTGAGATGGCCACACCGACTTTCAGCACAAAATTCCGTCCTATAAGGCGCGACTTGTGTTTTCTATTGTGGTGTTGGTGGTGGTGGTGGCGGTTTTTGTTGGTAGTTTAGATTTTCAATAATCGGTTAACAAACTGGAGAAAAAAATCTCAAAAATCTTTCAAACAAATAAACAGTGATTTTGTTGCTGTTGTTTTTGAAACTTTGATTTTGAGTGAAATTTTTTTTAAAAAAACTTATTCGATTTTAATGACTAAACTTATTTTAAAAATCTTAAAGATAATCTTTCAGAAATTAGAGAAATGAATGTTTTCAATAGAAACTTCATTGAGCCAATTGAATAAATCGATACTCAAAGCTGACAATTGATTGAAAATATTTGAGAGCATCATTCATCAAGCTTCTTCAAGATAGGATCCAAACAAACTAGACATGAAAACTTTATTTATTTATTTATTTGGATACTCGACACACACACACACACACACACACACAGACGACGAGAAATAACTCATCATATCTCTTGATCATAATATTTTTCAGTTTCTTCAACAACATTGGGTTAACTAAATCAATTTAACACCTTGTTCTAGTTTAATTTCTTGTTATTGTTGTTTTATTGTGTTCATTTATGTTGTTTTCGTGAATAGTTTCAATCATTCATTGATGGGAAAAAAGAAGCCATCCATTGTCAACAATCAATGGGTTCAACTTGATTGTTCATTTCGATTTTAACACTCACACAGACACAAAAAAATAGACAACCAAAATAATTGTTTGAAAAAAAAAGTGTTTCAACAACAAACTCGTTGACTCTGAATTGACTCGTTTTGCGTTGTTTAAAAGTTCAAGTTTATTATTATTATTATATCAACACCATTTTCCAGCCATTATTGAATAGAAAAAGACAGGCAGAAAGACGTTTGGTTAGATCAAATCACCTAGCCACTGACAAAAAGAAAAAACTAATTTAAACCTAATTTTGAATTATTCCAACGGTAGTACAATACAGACAATGTGTGCCAATATTTTTGATGAATGACAACATTTCACTATGACCACTGGACTTCAACCAGAATGTAACGTTAATCAAAGTAGCGAAATTTTCTTTCGACAAAATCGTTGAAGATCATGGTTTTTCCACTATTCATTCATTATCTGATTGTTCATTTATTTCTTAGGCTGGCTTCCTTCAACAAGATGTTGTCTTTGTCCATTGTTCTTGTCTATTGTTTCGTTTTCTTTTCTCGCTAGGTCTGCTTCACCTTTAACAAAAGGGTTGGTAGTAGTTTTCACTGCTCAACTGGACAATGACAATTACAAACAAAACAAAATTTGTATTGTCCACTTTACAGATGGAGACTTGACTGTTTTGTGATCAGTCCAAGCGAGAGAGACTTGAATTATCTGGCGCAAAATCAAGCGAAATGGCAGAGTTAGATTTAATTTTTTATGTTGCTTTTAAATTATAATTTTTTTTATGTTTAAACTGAATAAATTTTAAAGCTAAAATTATTATTAAAAGAACTTGAAAAAATTATTAAACTGATAACTAAAGAATCATAGTAAAAAAAAAGAATTGAATTAAATCTCTGTTTAAAAACTTTAAAATACTTAATAAGGTATCGTTCCGAATAAAATTGAATCAAGTTTAAACTTTCAAAACTAATGGCTGGGTTTGAAGGTTCAATAATGATCATAAAAGATTTGACTTGCTGCGCACAAGTACACACACACACAGCCAGGTTAACTATAATGATCTTATTTTTTTCCCCAATAAAAAGAAGATTATTCATTATTGTTGTTGTTGGAATAAAGAAATGAATGGTACTTTCAAAAAACTAAATAAAAAGCACCAACCATTCATTCATTCAAAAAAAAGTCGATTAAAAGCAAATAAACAAACAAACAAAACAAAACGCAAAAATAACATGGAACCAATTTGTCCCGAGCAAGACAATAATGTCCACAGCACCATCTTGACCAGTGTGTGGGCCCTTGACAATCTCTCCATTGTGTTGGGCTGTTTTTGCAAATCAATCTTATTATTATTGTTGTTTGACTGGCTGGTTGGTTGGTTTAGGGCTCTTAGAGATAAATTGTGTTCATTAACCAACAGACAGTTTTTTTGAATTGTTGAATCTTTTAAATGGTCTCTCTTATCTGGTATTTTGAATTTCATTTCCTTTAATTAACACATTGAAGGCAGGCAAAACCAATAAAATTGACCAACTTTATTCATTTGATTTAGCCAAAATACAATTCCAAGTAGACACATTAATATGAAAATCATCAGGAAAAAACTTCTTGGGTCTTTTTAGGTTCCATTGTTCTCCCAGCATAATACTTTTAGGTTAAAAAAAATGTTTTTTTATTTTGACCCTAGAGAACCATAGAAAAGCCATCCAATACAAAAGCCAAAGATGTTTTGTTTACATTTACAAGTATGCTCGTGTGGGAGAGTATGCGTTCTATTATCTTCAACAGCAGAAAAAAAACCAAGTTAATCTTGATCGATACGATTCGTTTTTTCACACTTTTCCCTGGGCTGCTAGATCTCGCAAGCTGGGTCTACAAAAGTACAAAAAAACTATTTAGTGGTTTAAGCCACTTAGCCACCATCATTGAACCGAAACAAAAAATTTTTATTATCTTAAAACTGAAACATATTCTACTCGGAGGATCGATGATCTATAAACATAATAGGTTGATAAATGAAATAAAATCTATGTACCCTCTATGTGATTGTGAGTGATCTCACTAGACACAAGTGATCCGAATGGAAGATGCACTTGAAATAAACATAAACACACCCTGAACACTAGAGAAAATATTATGAAAACTTCATCACTTGAAAAAAAAGAAACTCTTAAAAAAGTAGCTCTTGAAAAATACAATTATTCTATTTGATTTGACCAATTTCATGATTTCATTTATTTTGATAACTTTTAAACTGACTAAACTTTTATTTATTTACTTGAATTTTTAATTTTCGCTTGTGTGTGCGTTCCAAAAAAAAAATTTTGCACAGCAGCATTACAACAGCACAAATAATCCCAACATACAAATATCGTGATTGATGGCCATTAAAAAGCATCACACTATCACTGCTTTCAAAAATCAACCAACCAGGCAATACTTTTGATAACTTTCATTTCAATACCTGATGATACGGTTGGTTATTAATATGGCCATTTATTTACTTTACTAAAAAAGTATATTTAAGTTTTTCAAAAGCCATTTACAACATATTATGGTCTCATTTTGAAAAAAAACATACACACACAGAGTTTATCTTTAGTTCCCTAGTCTTTTTGGAGAATGGAATGATGAAGGGAAAGCCCTAGATTTAAAAATAAATTTTTGATAGAAAAAACTTTATTTTGTAATTATCTGTTTGATTTTTCATTACAAAACTAGTTTTAGTAGAAACCAATGAATTAATTAAAAGCCAACCAACGAAACCAGTCGAATTGGTTTGTTTGTTTGATAATGGATTGTCTGCTACTATTCTGTGTCTATAGCTGGCCTGAGCAAGAGCTTTAACCAATCGAGTTGAATAATCTTTCTTGGTTGCCAATCGCTTAAATTCGAAGCCAAAATGATTTTATTCTTTAGACAAAAAAACCTTTTGGGTAAACCCAAGTTTTGTTTTGATTATTTTTTTTCTGACTGTTAAAATAATCTTTTAACAGAGAGTAATCATTATTCAGTGACTCTCGTGACTCGTCATCACTGTATTTTCGTGTATGATTTATAATAACAATCAGCCACTAGCCTGGCATTAAAAGGTATTAACCATAAGAAAAACTTTTAGTTCCTTTATTGTGATTCACTATGATTAAACAATTTGTTTGATTTGATTTGATAAAACGAAAACAATAACAAAGGAAAAGCCAAGAAAAATAAGGGAAAAATAGTGTTGTTAACCAAACAACAACTGAAAGCCCTAGAAGATTAAAAATAAAACGATAATGATAATAATAAACGATAACAAATGATTATAACGAAATAGTAGATAAGTAGATTAAACAAAAAACTATGTGTCGCCATTTTTATAATTCATTCATCCATCCATAGATTTTTCCTTTTGTAGATTTGTTTATTATTAAAATTCATGAAAACTTATTTTTGTTTGCATTAGTTATAAATGTGTTTAATATTTATATTAGTACTGTGGTTATATAATGTGGTCAATCGTGTTGTTTCATTCAAAAACCAAAGAGACCCAAGTTTTTCAGGACTCATTTGAGAACTTAAGAAGATTAACGAAAGTTTTGGTTTGTTTTGAAAAGAAGAAAAATAGTTTAAGATTCTTCGATTCAATCGATGTTTTGTTTCTTAACCGATTTTTTTAAGCGATTTTGGTTTTGGTTGAGAAACCCACGCAGAACCATTTCAAGACATGGATCATGAATTTCACGTTTTATAACTTTTTTAGGTTCTTCAAAAACATTTCCATACCAAAAATGACAAAGTGCGCAAATTTACCTGAATAAAACCTAAACATACATTCGTGAAACATCACAACCCAACTGAGTACGCACTTAAGCACACACTAATGTACACACATCCGAAACGACCCAAGTATTAAGATGAAATGAAAAATTCTTCAACTTGCACTTAAGCTCTCACTTTTTGTTTGATCCGAACACTTTCAAACACCTTCAAGTCACCAATCCTGGCAACATGAGCATATTATATATATCGATATGTCAACAATCAAGTCACTTAGTCACACAGCAAGAATGCCCTTTCACCTTTATCCTATTCTCCTTGTTCTTCTTCTTCAAATGAAATGTTGTAGCGTAAGAAAAGGAAAAATTCCACTTAACTTGAGAATTTTCCTGTGATTTTCAAATCATTCGACACATTATGAGCCAACCAACTAGACTAGCACAGTCTAGTTAAATTTCTTATTTCTTTGCTTTCAATTTCTTGACCGTTTGCTCAAAAGCCCAAACGGCAGCAATCTGACATTTGCAAGCTAGACATTTCAACAAAACATCAGAAAAACTAGTAGAATAATAGATTGGTAGAATGAACATTGATTTAACACCTCTAACCATCAGAACTGGAAATCGCTGTATCGATGTATGATGAACACACAACATTAGGCATTGGTGATGGTTTTTCTCTCAATCAATTGATTCCACTCACTCATTCACTCACTCACTCACTCGACAAGTAAATTTATTTATTTAAAAAAAAATGTTTTAAAAAGGTCAAAAATCTTCTAAACAGAGAAAGGAAAAAATCATGGCCATTTAGGAGATTTTAGTCTACCTACCAATCAGCCAACCAGTTTGATTGAGCTTTCAACTTTTTTAATGTTTTCTTTAATGGAATCCATGATTATGATGACCTCACTGTGTCAGGTGTGTCATCATTTAGGCCATTCAATTACCATTCAGCTCGAGAGTGATGATGATAATGGCCCGAAAAAAAAAATCATTTGATGAAATGAAAAGTTGAAACCATCTCTATCTCTTTGAGTTTCTGATGGTTTTTTTCTGAGTTCCTGGGTCTCTTCAATGAATCATTTCAAGAGAAATAGTTTTTCAAATCACTTTTTAACTAGGGCCATAAAAATGACACGGCAATGATGACAAGTTCATGTGCAATCAGTGTTTTCTGTTATATCTGTTGATAGATTGTTTCACAATGCTTTTAACGATTCGTCAATTATTTGAACATTACCAATAGAAAAATTAGACCACATTAAGTTAACATTATGCTGCTCAAAAGCTTTGGTTTTTTTTAATTTGATCAATATAGTTTATCATCTTTATCCATCCAAATTAAAAGAATTATAAAACAGTTTTCCATGAATTTTTTTCTATAGAATCTTTGAAAAAAAACCTCTTTTTCTATGAGATTATAAAAAATTTGAATTTTGCGCCACTCAACTTTTTATTAAAACAGCATTTCTAGTAATTTTTAGACCGACATCTACTATTGAGATTTCTTACTAAAACAAATTTATTTTGTAAAAACTTTAGAAAATCACCACTGGATGGCAGTCAAAATGCTTAAATTATTTAAAAATATTTAAATTTAATGAAATATCGAGATTTTTGGCTTGAGCAAGTATCGATGAATAATTTTTTTTATATAAATACTTAACAGCTATTTGTTTTAAATTTGTCAATTTTTAAAAAAATTTTATCGAACGTTTGCGAAAGAAAGAGCAGGATCAGGTTTCAGGTTCATTAAAATTCATTCCCGGCAAACAAAGTTTTTCTCTCCATTTGATGGATGAGTGGTCAAAATTCATTCCGAATCCAGTTGGAATTGAATGAAATGAAAAGCCGACAAAAGCTGTTCCAAAAGTTTGGGAACAGCTTTGTTTTTTTTTTTTTTGAGTAAATTAGATTTTTTTCTTTCAAGTAAAAAAAAAGTATTTTTTTATCCAATATGATAAACTGATTAGTTTCATGATATTTGATGTGCTTGATAATAAAAAATAAATTTCACACTTGCCTACCCGAATAGAAAAGGCCCGAGAAAAGCATCCTACCACAAATTCTTTTTGTTTCTTCAAATTTAGTCAACCGGAAAAACAACAACTCTAGCAGCAAGGGACAAACTTCTCCATAAGCTCTTTTTAACAAATTAGGGCGTTAATAACTTTAGTACCTTACAAGTGGAGAGGATCTTGTTGAAGAGAGGGCCCTAATCGGAAACCAAAGTAGAACAAATAGAAAAAATGTTGGAACTGTGTTTTTTTTCCTCGGTTCTAATTAACCAGAATAGAGAATAACAAACAAAAATTTCAAGAGGTCTTCTTTCTCAAATTCTGGTTCTCTTGGATAACAAGCTTATGAAACGAAAAAAAACCAATTTAGTTTAAAAATTCAGAAGTTTATTCGAAGTTTTTGCTCGTCAATCCGTAAAAAGTTTTTTTCAAACAATCAGGAAAACCCAGCTGAGACAGCTTCTAGGACCTAGGATAAAACGAAGAAAAAGTTTGTAAAAATTAAATTTTTACCTAAACTAGAACACGCTGCACTCACACAGACCAGTGCAATCAGATCATTACTGATTATTATCCTTTCGGGCAGAACAGAGTCTCAACTATTTTGTCAAAATATAAATTTATTCCCATTGTCAGAGGACAAAAACAGCAAAGTTTATAATCAAAGATTTCTTTGAGCAGAAAATCAACAACAATATGATTCAAGATCCAAGTCTGGTTGATCAAGGTTTGTTTTAAGTTCTCGGTCTCGAAAAAAATAAAATTTTTCGATACAAAACTGAGGCGTTGTTCGATTCAAAACAAAAGCGCATCATCTAAGCACAATGACAGAAAAAAACAAGCAAGAAGAAAGAAATCGTGATGAGCAAGCTGCGCAAGCGATATTAAATAATAGGATAAAAATATTTATCACATTTTTCAATAAACTTTAAATAGAATTTAAAAAAAAACTTTTTGTGAAAAGTAACAATTAAATCTAAAAAATGGTGATCGAGAATGAAATTATTTCTTCAAATAAATAAGTAATAGTAGAAATGAATCTGTCTCCATCATCATTGCCATCAGCTTTTGCTATAAATGATTATTTTAGCCAGCTTGGTCATCCGTCATTCATTTGTCCTTTCAAACAACAATCTCTGATAGCTATAGGATAGATATGAAATTTTTTTTATTTCTTGGTTTTTTCTAGGGAGTTTAGTTGATTTTGTGTTGTGTAATTAAATGCTTTTTCCACTCGCTTGGCTTTGGTAAAACCTTGCAAAACGTAAGAATGTTGTACCTTATAATTTAATGTAAGTTGTGCCGCGTAAGTGTGTACTCTCTCACACACACACACACACACCACTAGCCAGTATAGATTGATGTGTCGAGAGAAAGATACAATCACGGATGTTTGCCTTAAAATATTAAAATATTCGTCATTTCATTTATGAATTTGAAAGATCATCATCATCATGATGGTGATCATCCTCAAAGAATGAATGAATGAACGAACAAACCAACGAATGAATGAATGAATGATCAAACAAAACAAGAAGAAAATTTTTCTTTCAAGTAGGAGGTGTGGTGAAAGACTGAAAGAGACTTAGACTAAGCTTCTAAACGTTATTATATAACACCATTCAAAACCCCAACCAAAAGACAACAACACAGCTTTTTTTTTTTGTTTGAATTGAAATCATAATAATTTTGTCGTTTAGATAGGCTCTCCTCATCTTTGGGCTCTCTTTCTATTGAGTCGTCCAAGAATTAATAATTGATATGAATGAATCAATGAATTATCAAAAAACAAACGCGTCAATACAGGTTGGTCACTGCCATTTCAATCATTTAATCTTAAATCACTAAAATTGTTGGCTTGTTTTTTCTAAAACATTCTAGGTTTAGGATCTTTTTTAAGATGATAATTCACTTAATTTAAGATTTGTTTAATAAAAAACTTTTTTTTGACTGCCTAGCAAATGTCCTGTAACCTGTGGGAGTCGTTTTTTTTAAATATGTCGTTCATTTTACTATGTTTTGTTTTGAGGAGTTGCTACTCCGGTTAATGACGGATGAAATCAGAATTAAAACACATTGTGCCCAATGTGAGGTGACCAAAAATATAAAAATAAATTAAAACACACACCAGTGTGATGTGTGTTTTAAGGAGTGGTCACTCACTCAAACACACACTTAAAATACTTGGGCCATCACACACACAAAAAAACTTTGTGTACTTGGACACAACGACCACGGAGATGACGATGATTAGGATGATGGCCAAGACATGACCATCATCATGATGATGATCATCATCATAATAATCATATCTTTAATATAGGCTGTGTACAAAAATAATGCTGTTTTGTTTCAATCAAAGTGGTGGTGGTCACTTTTTTCCACTAGAAACTGCACTGACACTTTTTTCATTTAGAATAATATGAATGAACTGAAAAAAACAACAACAACAGCCACAAAAACTAATTTTAAATTCAATCATTATTTTTGGTGAAAGATTCCAAGAAATTTTTTCTTGCTCTGTTTTCAATTTATTAAATAATTCATAAAAAAAATTAAATAATTTAATTCTGAGCAACATGCCTCAAATGGGTTAATTTTCAAACTTTTCCTTTCTTTCCAGTAATAAGAAAGAACGCACAAAAAGAATTTTTAAATTGACCAAAGTTTTTTTAAAAATCTTTTCAAATAAATCAAAATGAAATGTCAAGACAATATTCTTCAGGCATGGGGGGTAGTTCCATCAATTACACCAAAAACCCTAGCTTGCTAATCAAACTTTGGTCTTCAAATTTTCCCAACTCAAAATAGACTTTGGAATTAGAGGAGATGGCAACCTCTCAACCCTGTTATTACTTTAATCGTTTTGTTCAGTTCTTGTTGAATTGACTTTGAACAGCTTATTATTGAGCCAGTTTTAGCTGTTCAAGCTATTCAAAAAAAAAACAATGAACAAGTAGACTGAAGAATTTTACTAAGAACAAAGTTTTACTCGAAAATAATAAAAAAGAAAACAGCAAGCAACCTACCAACAAACACATCATTTCTCACTTTTATTTCAATAAATAAATTTGGAAAAACGAACTGAAAAACAAAGAGGTTTGCTTTGGGTTTGCTTGTTTTGTCAGCAAGCGAGTAATAATTTTATTACAGTTTTATTATTATTTAATAAAACTAACCACACACTTACAATAAAATTTTACGTTTTTTTTTTGTTAACACTAACTTATAACTTTATTGTAATAAACTTTTTATAAAAAATTTTTTTGTTCAAAAATTGTCGACTTTTCTTTTATTGAACATTGATTTGGTTGGCTGATTCGAAAGTTATCTAACCATTCATCCATCCATTTATTCAATTGGTGATTATTTTCTTTTTTTTCATTTATAGGTGTCCTCTTCTCATCCAACATTGGTCCGATTGTCAATTGTTTTATCATTGAAAAATTTTCAGGATCAACAACCATTGATGATTGGTTGTGGCAACGGACTCTTCTGATGATGTTGGTTTTTTATTGTTTGAAATTTTTTTTGTTTCAATACAACTCGCGCAACATGTTAATAAAATCCAGATTATTGTTTTATCAAAACAAACATAACTACGCGACGTCGACGACATTACTAGTTAACAACAAGTCACATAAAGAAGAATTTTCTAGTCAAAAGAAGAAGTATTTCTCTCATAAAACCCTATGGGGAAACAAATGTGTGTGTGTGTTATGTGGAAAAAAAATTATGGCTAGTATTAAAATGGAGGGAAAAAAATGGTCAGCACAAGAAAAAAAAAAAACCAGTCACAACAAACCCAAACCCAAAGCAAACCATCCAACCAACAAATCGTAAATAAAATTACGACAACTTACGACCAAATATTAACAACAACAACAAGATGAAAAAATATGAAATGAAATTATGATCATTGTTGTCTGTTTGTCTGTCATTCCGAGCTTTGTAGTCCTTTCATAGCGAAAGTCGGTTTAGCACCAATTTTCTGATTCGGAATTTAATTTTTCTTCTGTTGATGGGAAGTTATCATAGTTTTTTCGTCATCGTCGTCGTCGTTGTTTTTGTCTTTGGTTGTCGTAATTGTTGTTGTTGGAGAAGAAAAAACCCATAAAAACATTCATTTCGTTGGTTCAGCATCAAAGGGAACAACCAACCAACCAACCAACCAACAACCAACCATTACATTAATGGGGACACAGTCTGTGTCCTTGTCTTCAAGTAATGAAATTTTACCAAAACAACTCAATGATAATGTTAGAAAAACAAAACAGTAGCTGGCTAGTCACACTGGCTGTTAGCCAACAGTCGCAGTTTCGAGACCGACTAACCAAAACAAAACCCTATCAACATCATAAATTAAGTGAACCATACATACAATTATTTGATCTAAAAAATATTTATGTTAGATCGACACGAATTCACTGCACAAGTGATTTCAACAAAGAGTTTTCTTATTCTTAATTGGCCAACAGCTCGCTTAGATGATAAGATATCCGTTTGGTTGGTTGTTGAATTACCCGTTCAACTCAATGGATATGACATTTATGATGAATTTCAGTTTTTTTTTGTTTCTTTAGGTTTTTTGTGTGTGTCAGACTTTCTCTTTCAATTCTCTTTCGATTCTCTCATCGATTGGATGCTTGTTTTATGTACTACGATTCTTTTCTGTCTATTCTTTCGTGGAAAGCGTTTTCAAAGTTTTTTTTTTGTCAGTTGTTGTATTGTGTGGCAACTAGACACTACCTGACTAGATGTTTACAGAACAAAAGGAAAAAAAAATTGATGATTTTGAGAGACAGACCACCTGGCTGCCATTTGGTCGATTCAGTTCAGATTTTTCATCATTACTATTTCGATCATCTAAAGAATTATCTACCAAAAACATAAGAGGTCACAACAACAAATACAATGCATCATCAAACTTTTCTGAAATGATGACACACATTTTTGATCAAATGATTTGGTCAAAGTTCAAATAATCTAGAAATTTCGAATCTGTTTTTTGGAAACATGATTGAAAAATTCACAGATGTAATATTAGATTGACTGAAGAACACTTTTTTGTTAATGGTCAATAATTAAATTTTTTTTTTTTTTTGACAGGTAAGTTGTTTTTAATTTAAAAAATAAGGAGGGTTAGTTTTTTTAGATTTGAATAAATAGAGAATGGTTAACACGCTTGTGCCATTCTATCATCACCGGAACCATACACCTAGAAAAAAATTCCGAGAAAAGCTTCGCTCTATCATCTTATAAAATATCAATGACCATGTCATGTCCATGTGACGTGTGTCTATGTGTGTAGGTGGGTTTTTATCGCTCGCCTACCACTATCACTGTGAAATCATTTTTTGTATGAGTTGAACACTAGACAGAGCAAGCTGACAAAATTCCCGAATCGATTCATCATCATTCACTCATAACGAGAATGTAGAGAAAGAAAGAAAGAAATCTAAAAAAAGCTTTTTTTTTGACATCAAAAGAAATCGTTGTTTCTGTGTTTAAAGCATCCAAACTTTTCACAGTGAAAAAGTTTGCCATAAACTAACAAGACACATTGATAGTAATACCTGTCTATGGTTTTTTTTTTTTTTACTTGCTGTTTATAAAAGCCGTATAGAACTATTGCACACCAAAATCATTGTCAATTCAATGTGATAAAACAGATGTGTGTATTTGGGCGAATGGTGTTGCAAAATGTGTCGTTGAGCTTTGGTTGTGTGAGCTAAGGTGAGAATTTAGAAATGTTTGGGCCTTAATAAACCATTAAACCTAGCCAAGCAAACTCAAATAGAACAAAAAAAGTATAATTATAAATAATCATTTGATAATCATCATTATTATCATTGATTATTATTGCTGTTGTTACAATTGAAACAAAAAGCTACGGTACAGAGATTTTTTGGAACACTGGGACTTCTCCACTTCTGATAGTTAATAAAAAAAAATCGAAACATTAATTTTCTGTACAACATTCTGGTTCTGGTCCAAAACAGTGATCAAAAACAATATTTACAAGAGTCATTAGTGGCATGTCGTTTATGTGTCGTTGTGTGTTTGCGTTCCAAAACTCATGGAACCCTCCATAGAGAAGAACTCAACATTAATTTTGTTTTTTTTCCTGTTTTGCTAGTTTCACTACACAGAAGCAGCTGATCCATTTGGATCATTTTTTTGTTGGAATAATAGGAAAAGTTCAAGTGATTGTTGATTACAGTTAGAACAGAAAACAAAAGAAAACTATTTGTTTCAAGCTAACAAAAGAAAAAACAAATCATCTCACTTTTCTCTTATTTTCTGGTTCAAAAACGAGAAAAAAAAATGTCGATTTATTTTTTCTTCGGGTTGACGCCATTATTATTATTATATATATCGAACCCTAGAAAATGGCGTCTCTTCTTAGGCTAGGACAAATGAAGCAAACCGAACCAGAGACCAACATCAACATCATAATCACCAAGAAACATGCTATTCGGTTCGATTAAACGATTAGCGTGTTTGTTGTTCCAAATGGCGTATTTCAAAAGAAGAAAAAAAACACCATTTTGTTAAACCATTAACGTGTCCAGTGAGTGAGTGAATGTGTGTGTGTGTGTGTGTGTGTGTTTGGGATATGTGTCAAGTAATTTGTTGTTGTTTTTTTCTCATCTAAAACACCGAGACCAAAAACCAACGCAGCACACACACACACACACAGAGTTAATGATTTCGATTATTTTATTATAAAAAAAATTTCCACTCAAAAGAGATTTTCTGGTTGGTGTTCCAACCACTTTTCCTAAAGTTTGTTGCATCTTTTTTTTTTTAGCCCATTTGAAACACTGGTATCTCAGCAAGAAACAAAAACATGTCGGCGACAATTAATAACCATCGACATTATCACCCTTTTGGAAAGTTTTGCACACACACACATCAAATGTGAGCGCTCCAGATTGTCCCAGGACGACACAACATCTACCAGAGAGAAACTCGAAAAATCCTGAACAGTCCTAAAGCACACAGCTAGCCCCATTCATTTGTCCATCATCATTAATGTCGATATTTAAGCTGGAAAACAATAAATTGATGTTCCATTGTTGTTGGAACCTAAAAACTGAAACAAAACACTATTGAAAAGTGTAGAGTGAGTGTCAAACTTCTGGATGATGAAAAAATGGATCTACTTAAAGCTTTTTGTTTGGATATGACACACACACACACACCGACTCACTGAAAGACAGATGTATTCTATGATTAATGCTAGAATAATTATCAATCGATCGTTCATTTCGCCTTGTCTTTAGAAACTCATTTCAAATAGAACATTTGTGTTAATGCAATAAAATTAATGAGTAAAATTGTGTCAATCGAAGGAACCTAGGTTCCAGTGAGAAACAAATTTTTTTTTTTCGATATGTTTAAAAAAACAACAACAGCAAATCAATTTTGGGTCTTTTCTACGATTTTTTCGGACATTTTTGTCCGAATCTGTTCTGTTGAAAAAAAATACATTTTTCAATCGGATACCCGGACAGGGGTATCATTATTATTTAGATTTGTGAAGGCTAAAGTGGAGAGAGGAGAAAGTTCAAACAATCAATCAATGAAGAGAAAAGTCTTAACCTAATGACGACGACGACGACGACCACGATGATGATGTTTGTAGAAAAGTTTCAGTTCATCTGATTTCATCAATGATTGAGAGGTGGTATTCGAAAAAGCAAGCAGCAACAGCAGCCTTACAATTTTTTTTTCAGTTAGTTTGATAATCTTATTAAATAAAAACTTATTGAATTAAATTCATTCATTTCCCAAACAATCAGCATCATTTTTCATTTCACATTTTTCTACCTGATACACCTGTGTGTGATGTATATATCTGTATTAGCTTACCTGTTAGAAGAAACAAACCGAAAATATTTACCTTTTTGAAAAAAAAATAATAATAATAAATTGATTTCAATAAATTTTCACAGACATCAACAAAAGCATCACAAAGAAAAAAAAATCTATCAGTCGAATTATAATCGTTGTTTGATTAATTTAAGCTATTTAATAATTAATTGAATTAAAAATTAATTCAATCAAATCTATTGAATTAATTTTTTTTTAAAGTTAAGTTTAAGTAGAAAAAATAATTCCCAAAAGAAAAAAGTTTTATTTGACAACAACATAAGATGTTGTTTGAGAACATGTTGGAAAAGTGTTAAAATAATGTCAATTTGAGTTTTGTTTTTGAACGTATGTGTGTTTGATGAAAATAGTTTCCTCTCTGGTAGAATGAATTAATTAATAATGATAAATTTCCTTGTGACTTGTGTAGCAACCAACCTGAGTCCTGCTAATCTCCAACACAGCACTGCTCATACAGTTTCAAGTTGTTATCAATTTCTGAACAGACACACAGGCAAGGCAAGGACACTGAAGATAATATCATTTTTTAAGTAGAAAATTTTCTCCCTCACCACAATAATCCACATTGACTGTTCTCTTCCCGTTTGTTTTTATTGGCTCAAAAATAAAAATATATCGAATGATATTTTATCGATTAATAATATCGAATCAAATAAATAGAAACTGGCTCAAAACTTAAATTTCATTGAACAGTGAATGAGATGGCTTAACAAGAAAAAAAGGTCTGTTTGTGTGTTTAAAGAATTCTGAATGAATGAATATAGATGATTATTTTGCTTGCTTGCTTGCTTGTTTGCCAAGAAGAAACATTAATCATTATTAGGTGCTCGTGATGGCATGATAGAGTGTGTATCATGCGCATCATTTCTTCAGGATTGCTTTTATTTATTTAAATACTTTCTTTTAGGAACATTATTTTTGAAAAAAAAATCAGTCATTAGGCTATCATTGAAGTTAGAAAAAAACATATCTGCTAATTCAATGATAATAATTTCAAGAGAACAACAGCCTTCTTCAAATAATTTTAAATAAACAAACCAATAAATCAATCATCGAATGAAAATGATACACCTCAAAAATGGAACAATTAAATCATTTGAAATTTGTTAAGCAGCAGTTTGCTTCCTCTCTATTTACTATCTTTGTCTTATTTCTAGTCCGGCGCCTAGGCATTTGACAAAAATGACAATAACTGTTCAGAAAGAGAGATTCAATTAATTCATAATTCATTGAAATCATCAAACAACAACAAAAAACAGTTGGTTGTTTTTTTTTGATCGTTAAATGATTTGAAGTATCCAATAGAAAAGGAAACAATACAGTTTGACTGTGTTGCTACATTTCAATGCATTGATGGTGTGGGAGATTCATTTATAAATATTAAAATTCATATGATTCATTCAATAACAATAACAAGTCAACAAAAACTGTTCATACTGAGGATACTTTCATGATAATCCCAATCAAGTGAACTAGTGACTGAATGAATGAGATGCACAACAAAAGAATGTTTCCCATTAAAATAAGTTCTAACCAACCAACAATAAGAAGGCACTCAAAATTATTAAAAGAATAAGCACACATTCTTCTCATAAAAGTAAAGTAAAGTGATATCATCCATGATATATTTCTTCTTGATGAATAATGATTGTTGGTTGTGTTTTATTTATTTTTCGAATGAAACACGCATGCGCATGTTTTAAACTTCTTTCTCTTGAGATTTCAAGTCCAAGAAGATTGTTTTCACTTTTTGAATTTTATAGAAGAAAGTTTAAATTTTTCGAGAAAATAGCACCAAAGACGTCATATATTTTTTCCTAATTTTATGATGACTGAAATGGACGCAAAAACGCAAAAACAAATAGTTAAAACTTTCAGAAGCAATCTGATTATTTTTGGTTCGATGAATGATAATGGAACTTTGGTGGAACAGAAATCGTTGCATCTTTATTATAATTTATTAATTTATCGATTGATTTAATCAAAAAAAAAAAATTTGCATCAAAAAAACAAGCAACATGATCAATCAATGATGATAACAGACAGAAGAACAAATGAAATTTCATCTCCAGATACCTAGATTGATTTAGAAAACATCCTCTTCAATTTAATCTGTAAACGGATTGTTGTCCATTGAGCAGAGATGGAACATGTCCAAAAAAATCATCCACGACACATCACATAAAGTTTTCATCAAATCATTATCTAAGCTTGAAAGAGATAGAAAGGCTCAACATCAACCCAAACAACACGATCATTACTACTAGGAGATGATGAATATTTTATGATGTCAGATTAAAATTCCTGTTGGATTGTTTTGTTTCGTTGTGTGGGCCTTGGTGGATGTGTTCCCAGTGTACAAACATGGCCGACATTTTGGTGTGTCGTTTCGATTTTTCATCATCATCATCCTCTTGAATGAAATGAATTTCAATGCGATTCAACAAAGTAATCCAAATAAATAAATAAATTAGAAACGCTTTTTTATTTATTTATCTGTTTTGTTACAAAAAATTCAATTATTAATTTATTAAGAAAATTGTTTTTAACCAGAAAATAATAATGAGAGAAAAACCTCATCATCAATAAGTTATTATCAATCACAGAAAGACAAACTAAACAAACTCTTTGAGTTTAATATTTTTACAATTACAAATTTTATAATTCCTTTTCATTACTTTGGTTTTATATTGAAGCCTAGAAAAGAGAAAACCGTTTGTTTCTAGGCTAGTGTCTCTTCAGTTGAGTTTAAGGATTAGGGTTCGAAAAGTATGGAACAGCTTGCTAAATCAAATAAAAAATTTTGGCTTTTAATGCGCGAATAGTGGTACGGTTTTTTTTTTTAAAAACATATCACGGAACTCGTTTGATCCCGGTTTGTATTGCTGCTCGTGTTTTCTTGGTTCAAAGGCGGTTATTTCAATAAAATTCAAATGAAACCATCATGATGATTAGTTGAAAGAAAGTAGAAAAGTGTAAAGTGTGTAATCTGACCACCACCATTATAAAAGATCTCTCTTCAGAACCTAGAACAACAATCGGGTTTGCGGTCTCAGTTTAATGGTTTCATTATTCTTTCTTGGTTGGAACTCACCACACACAAACACTCTGATAGAGATTCATTATCTTTGTTTTTTTTTGTTGAAAAGACTTCCCATTGTTGGTATCTTTGCAAAAACACTCTCTGCTAGTGTGTGTCTCATAGACAAACAATCATTTTGAATATATATTCCAATCATTGTCGAGTGGTCGAGTGTTTGAGTGTGAAGCTCCATACTATCGCTCATGAATCAAACAATTCTAAAAAAAATAATTTTTTGGTGGATAGTTTTGATCTTTGGTAAACGCCAGAATCCCAAAAACTGCATTTATCAATTTTAACTGATTCAATCATTTTCGAGAAAATTTCAATGAAAGCTTTGAAAGAAGCTATTGCATCAATTTTTTGGGTACCATTTTTTCGATTCGTCAATTTTTGCTCTAACCAAATTGTGTATGTGTGCTCCTTTAATTTGAGTGAGTGACTACAGCGACAACGAAGACGACGCCTTGTTTCACTTTTATCGATTAGACAATTGGAAGCATCTAAAGCCGAGACTCCAAGAAGAATCCAGGAACATCGTCTCATACGCATCCGAAATTTTTATCATTCAATTTTTATTAGTTTTATTCTGGTTCTCTGTTTATTCTTTTGTAAATGGCATCAATTTCTTCATTGTCTTTACGTCTCTGTGTGTGTTTGTGTGTTTTGAATCAGATTATATATCAGCATCATTATTATTGTGAGAATATAAAAAAAATTTCTCCGATTATTATGACAATAGACTAGAGTAAGCCAAGATTTTTCTTAAAGTTTAGGCCTAACAACCATATTGTTTCAACATTTCAGTTCTATACTTTCACAACATTGAAAATGCCATCACTTTACATTATTAATGAGTTGAAGTGTGTGTATACTCCATCGAATTATTATTGTCCAGCTTATGGGAACTGCGTGATTTGTAATTCTTTTTGTTTGAGATTTATAATCAACAGCTAAAACTGAAACTTATTATTAAAAAAAACATTTAACAACAAACCTAGTGTTTTACAACTTTAATTAATTTATTTAATCAGGAGGAGAACAAAAAGGTTGAAATTTATAAAAAAAAACTCGAAACAAGCACAAATGATCAAATAATACTTATTTCATTTCAATCTTTACGAATTAATCTGAATTGATTGATCACACGAGCGAACGTTGCTAAACGGCTGTTTTGGTTGTGAATTATCATCATTTAGTAGTATTGATTCCAACACAACAATCTTACTGTCGTTCGTTCGTTCAATAACATTATTGATCCATTAACATGATTGTGTCTGCTGAACTTGTGCATGAACTGTGCTTGTCTTGTACCATGTTATTATTATTATTAAAATAATTAAAATTTTAATAATACCTCTTTATTATTATTATCATCAACTGATCATCGTTTCTTCAACAACTTCTAGTGAATTCATTATGAAGAAACACACAACTTCAAGCGACTTTGACGACGGAGTCGTTGTCGTCGATCAAACGTTCACAAAGTCAGATTGGCGATAAAACAAAGCAGAGAAAAAAAAAACGACTCCACTCGATTTGAGAAACGATTTTTTTGTGCGATGCGATTATTTTTAATAAATTATTTGTATTTATTTTTCTCAATTCAAACAACAACAACAATATATTTCCTAAGCAATTGTGAATGAAATTTTTTCGATGTCTTGCGTGTGTGTGTGTGACTTGATGTGACTTGGTAGTATTTTACAAGTAGTGTTTGTCGACCATACAAGCAAATGGTTGGTGCATTGCATAGTTGATTCATTTATTTTTTTTTTCATGGGTTTGTGTTTAATTGATGCCCGAGTCACGATTTATACAATACACATTCTTTCATTCATTCTTTCTGTTTTGGATATTTCAATGATGATGATGATTAAATAGCTGATTTATTTCACTGTTCGTGTGTTTGTTTGTTTGTTTCATCGTCATCTTTGTTTTAAAGTTAAGTTTGTATGGTCATCGTCATCTTCGATCTTGTCCATCTCTCCATCTCATTCACATATCTTCTCTTGATGGTCTATGTCTCGTTGTCGTTTTCACACGCCGCGAATGTCGAACGCGATTATTATTATTAATCGTTATTTATTCGTATTTTTCGTTATATTCTTTCTTTCTTTCCATCGATCTATTTGGTAGAAAAAAGTCATTTCAAGAGTTTCCTTTTATACTCATTGAATCGAGTGTGAATGAAATCCCAAACAAACAAACAACACAACACAAACTTCAAAGAAAAATGAATGAATCAATGGAATCGGTGATAAGACAATACTGTTTTTGTTGTTGCTCAAATACACCAGCTAAACTATTCTTCGATTTGAAATTGAAACATCATTCTTTTGTTCAATGTAAAACAAAGCAGAAAAAATTAAAAAGACTAATTTATGATCAACTTAAAACATTAGAAAAACACTGAAAAAAAAATTTTTACTTTGTGCTAAAGATTCATACAATTATATTTAAAAAAATTTATTATTATAGGATAGAAAATCCTTGTTGTGGTCCGTTATTTATCATTGACCACCACCATCACTATCATCATCCTCATCATAATCAATGATAATGGATTTTTTCTTTTAAGCGTTTCTTTGAAAAATTGCTCAGCTATTCACACCACAACAACAACAATGTAATAATAATGGACAATGGTCTTTTGCTCGCTTTTTACGAAGAGACGAGTATTTCGTAAAAAAAAATACAAAATGAAATAAACTGTGAATGAATAAATTTCTAGGCTGATCAATTTTTTAATTTTTTTTTTTTGTTGCCGTTGCTGTTGTTGTAAAAATAATAATTAAAACACGTGACGCGTGACACGACACATTTCAATAAATTTCCAGTCTGTTAATTGTTATTATTATTTTTTCGTTGTTTGGTTTGATGATCGTCATCATGCTTAAGATTTTTTAGCAAAAAATGATGGCCATATATTATAATAATAGAAAAAAAAATTGAAATTTGAAATACTAAGTGCTTGTCTTCTGTGTGTGTGTCCTGGGTGTCTTTTTGATGATGTATCGTTATTTTTGTTGTTGTTTAATGTTTTCTCAAGATTCAAAAGATTCACAATTGATATTCATTCACGTTCACTCAAAAAAATACAACAAGGTGGCCCAAAATTAAAGACTCTTGCTCTTTCTTTCTTGTTTTTTTTTTAAATCAAGTTGAATTGAAACAAAAACCTCATTGTTCCATTTGGAAGCCAAAACAAAACGACATTACATTCAATTTGTTTATCAAAAGAAGAAAATCTATTTGATACATTTCATTTGAATAAATGAAACGCCTAAAATGTCGGCAGCCGAAACAGTGGTTTCGGTAATGGTCAATAATAAGAACAGCAATTGTGGCAGCAACAGCAGCCTTCGCAACCTTAACTCCACCAATAATCTCATCAATCAAACATTTAATCTTTTAAGGCCATGTAAGTTTCATTTGTTTTCGTTTTTTTTTTTTTTTACAGATAATGTTTGTTTTTTTTTTAACACTTTCACACCGCGTTTTGAAGGGTAACAAAAAGAAAGGGAAATGAAATAGAAACTTAAGCCAGTTGCCTCTGGCGCCAAGCCTATCCTTACCATTTGAAATGGTTTAATTGAACACACCTCTTCTTCACAGGCTTCTCGAATTTCATTGGCTCATTCATCCATTCATTAACATTAAGAGATAATTATTTTTTCTAGTAAAAAAGTGTCTTCTTGTTTTTGCTTTTGTTGTGGTTGTTTGACATCTTATATTCGTTTGAATGTGTGGGTAATCGAGCTACTAAGAGAACAAGCCAACGTTTGAGAAGAGAATGACGACGTGCGCGCACGAAGAGAAAGTTCAATCAAGCAAGCAAGTGAGCTAACACACACAGACAACACAGACAAACGCACATCATCCCAATGAAAAAACAAAGAAACCAAGGCGACCAATTAAATGTCACCATCAAGCAGAGTGGTTTGTCCAGCCCCCACGCATACGTTTGACAAACCAATGACAATCATAACCACCACCATCATCATCATAAAAAATGATCAAAACACTATAAAAAGTTTTTTGTTTGTTTTTGAACGAATAGAATGAAAGTTTTTTTCCCTGTAAATGAATGAATGTCACCACAATGGGCGACAAAAGGAGGAGAAACCCAGCGACACAAAACTGTGTTTTGTGTCGCCTCGAATCAACCGAAATAGGATTGCGCCGAAGTCGAGTTTTACACCACAGGCGACACACAATCCCTCTGTTCAATGCATTCGTTTAAAACGCGTCGACTCTGTTTTTTCTTTTTGTCATCCCAACTTGATTTAGTCGTCGTCTTCGTTGTCATACGTCTTCTTTACTCTTCAGTATCATTCAATGATATATAAACATTACAAGTTTGTGTGTCTCGCTCTCACACTTTTCTGCTCACTATATATAATACGGAAAAAGTGAGAGGAGGAATGTGTCGTAAAGTTTTGGAAAGGAATAATGTGCTTCACACACACACACAAGAAATGTCTTTTCTTGAGTTTTGAGACTACTTTC
Organism: Octodonta nipae; assembly: GCA_034190945.1. Lineage (NCBI taxonomy): Eukaryota > Metazoa > Arthropoda > Insecta > Coleoptera > Chrysomelidae > Octodonta > Octodonta nipae. The sequence goes on along the minus strand of JAVLUE010000258.1, from coordinate 120,846 downwards.
AAATTCTTTGCCAAAAAACTACTATTCTGGTTTCATCAAAAACTGAATTCTGAAGAATAGAATCCATAGATTTTTATTGTACATGCGCACGATATATTGAAGAATATGATTTTTTCATTTTTTAAGCTCCCTAAAGAAAATGAAACAGTTTCCTTTAAAAAAATATAAGAGCCTAGAATTTGAATCTATCAAGAACTTGAATTTTTCGGTTTGTCAAGATTTCTTTGCTGGATTAGTTTGAAAAAGAGTTTTTTTTTGAAAGCTCTTTTTAAAAGAAAACGTTTTCTCTGATTATTGTTTGAAAACATCGATCGACACTCCAACAATCATCGACACACACACACACACATTAAACTCACTCGAAAGACAATCTTGCTGTACGATTGTTTGTTCTTAGAAGACAGTCTCAGTAACAAACACCATCCATCTATCCAAGCAAACACACTCCAAGCTTCCATTCGCATTTGTTTCATTTCCATAGTCTCATCATCTTGTTGTTCTGAAGTGCGACTTGCACTGGCTTGCTTGCCTGTGTGCTGTGTGTGTGTGTGTGTGTATATGTGTGTGGAGTGTGACTTACTTATTATGTTATTGTCACGTAAGACGGCGACGACGACGGGCTTAAACGACAACCGAACAACGAATACGAAACACCAAACGGCGACACAACGCATCTCATAAGCGAAAATACCACTGAAAAGGTGTGTTTTGCATCGATGGTTGGCCACTCCTTTCACTTTTGTTTTTTTTATTATTATTATTATTATTTTTGTTATTATAAAGGGATTTATTTATTTAGAGTTTTGTTTTTTGAGTTTCAGTTTCTGTGGTTGTAACCAATATTATACTTTATTCTCATTCCACCATCATTTTTTTTATTGCCATTCATTATTTTCCACACACACACATACACAACATAGGCCATTGTTTTGAGAAGGGGCCTAAACACACACAAGTCAAACCAACCGACATACCAGAAAACAAAAAGAAAACATTTCTTCTTAGAAGAATAAAACACCCGACAAGAATCGAATCACCAAGAAAAGAATCATCATCATCATCATCATCATCATCATCATCATGAGGCTTTCGATATATATTTTGTGATGGCACAATACCAAAATATATATTACGCCTGAGCCACCACCACCACCACAACAACTCGATTGTCAAGAATATGGATTCTTGTTTCTAAAATGAATGGAAGAATGGAATGTCTTTCATCATCATCATCATCATCATCGAACTCCAGATTCTTGCTTCTGTGTTCTAGAATATTCTTAAACGTGTTCTACTGCGTGTTGTTGTTGTTTTAAAAAAATCTTTTTGTCTCAAGAAAAAAAAGCCAAAAATTCCTGACACAGGTTTTTAAAGATTCTCTTATTATATGAAAACTCGATTCTTCTGTCTTGACAAAAAAAAAAAAAAGATTTGACTTTTGTCTTTTTTTTTTTTTTGGCTACATCCAATGAAATGAATGAACCAAAAAAACCCATCCAAACACACACACACACACACAAATCGAGTTGAGAACTGAATTTGAGAAAAAAAAATTTCTCGCTCAATAATAACATTTTTTGTTGGATGAGCGTGTTTTTTTTTTTGCTTGTGCTGTGTTTTGCTTGTAGTCTCTCAGTCCATGTGAATTAGGCTTCTTCTGGTTTCGGAGTTCGTTTTGAACCTAATTTTGAATTGAGTTTTAACACCAAAAATTTTTTTTAACTTAATTGCAGCTTAAATTTTTTGATGACAATTTATGAATAAAAACCTGTTTGCTGTTTTGCAGGGGATTCTGGCCATCAATATGATCGATTGAAAGAATCATCGACAAAACAGAATTTTACCAGCACTAGCAGCCGCACCACCACAATTGATTCGTTATCGACATCCTTTTTGACACCACCACCAACATCTTCTTCATCATCAGCAGCCTCATTGTGTTCTTCTTCTTCGAAGGTTTCTTCTGTGGTTGCGGCGGCGGCTGCTGCCGAAGCGGTAGCTGGTTTCCTATGCTCTCCAATGTTGACTTTGATGCCAAATTTGACGAACTTGACACAACATCGACACAACTTTCCACCGCATCCATTACCATTATTACCGTCATCATCATCGTCCTCATGCCAAAACATATCTTCTTCATCGTTGGCACCCGATGTTCGTGGTTTTGGGCAAGTGCCACTACTCTCATCCCCACAAATCTCTACATCGATCCCAAACGCTTTGACGCCTTTGACGGTGACGTCTTTGGTAGAAAATCAAACGACAACTTCCAATAGACACTTGATGTCTTCAACGTCGAATACTGCTACTGCCAAAACAGTAAACGCCATCGATTCAATCACTACTCCGGCAGTTTCCTCAAACTTTAAACCAAACAGCCATCCAATGTCTTACCGAACATCAATAAAGTCGGATCATCATTCGATTGTTCCAAAATCCTCATCATCTACAAATCGCGAACATCGAGCACGCCACCACCATCACCACCAACAGCATCGACATATCGGTGATTACTCATCAAGTGGTGGTCTTAGTGTTGTTGTAAATGGTTCAACATTAGGGAACAACATTGATAAATTTCTCACTTTACCACCTCCTCCTCCTCCTCCTCCACCATCATCATCATCATCAGTAGCTCTTCCAACAGTTTTACAAGTTCCAAGTGTTTCTTCACTTCAACCACCATCCTCCTCCTCCTCTTCCTCATCATCATCATCATCATCAATTGTTGATCCACATCAACATCGTTCGATTCTTGGCCAAACCTTATTCGATACATTGTTATCGACATATCAAGATAACGTTGCCACCATAACAAACATTCATTCGAATCATCAAACTTTGAACAACAGTTTGAACAATCTGATGACAAATCCACCTCCACTACCAACTCCTCCAACATCGTTATCCACGACAGCAGCAGCAGCAGCAGCAAGATCAATGCAGAATTTGTTTGCATTCAATTTGGCGGCAGCATATCCATCATTGTTTCAACATCATCAGCCACATCAACAACAACCAACAATCAATTCGAACCAATCAACTAAAATAAATCATCCATACTTTCGATCTCCAATGGAAATGGTGAGTTTTTGTTTTATGTAGTTTGATTTTTTGAGAATATATCTAGAATTGACACTTAAACTTGCTCAATACCCGGAAGAGACTTAAATTTTAAAAATCATTAAAATTAAATTGAAAATTAAATTGAAAATCAGTAAAAAGTGATGGAAGATGTAAATTTTCTTTTTCAATAAAGACTCAACACCATAGGCACTAAAATCGAGCATCTAAATTGTGTGAAATAGCCCTTTGGTAATGTTGTTTGGGCGACGATTATTACAATGATGATTTCTAGTGTCTATTGACTGAAAAAAAAAACAACCCAAAAAACCTCTAAATAATGATGATGGTGATGATTAACCTTGCGATTAACTGGCCAGGAAAATCACTTTGATGATGATCATCATTATTTTATTCATCATCATTCAAAGTGTAAAAAAAAAAAAAACTTAAACTAAGTCAACTAAGCTAAGCCTAACCATTGTACAAAGTCCATAACAGTCAGAATGAAGTGATGAAGCCACCGATTTGTTTGGGTGAACAACAAATCAATGGTGAATGAATTGAAATGGGAAAAAAAAGAATGTGGGTAAATTTTCTTTTTAAACAATCAAATAGGAAACCAACCAACTAAGCTAAACAAGCTGAAACTTAGGCAATGGAAGCAAACCATTAATTATATGCTTACATTCACCACCAAAACAAAGATTTGGCACCCGAAACATCACTTCACAGTTATTCGGTTTGTTTGTTCGCAGAAAATAAGCTTGCTGCGTTGCTCTTTGTTTACGAAAAACAAATGAAACAAAACATTTTTTTTTCTTGAATACAAACACCCTGTTTGACCATCAGTTTTATGTGGAGACTGTTTGTAGATCGGGCCATCTCCATCATCATCATGATGTCCAGATGGTCAATCGACCAGTCAAAAAAAAAAACCACCAGTCTTTAAGAAGTACTGGCATCTCCATTCTACGGACTAGAAAAAAAAACCGCAAAGCTTTAACAATAATAGAGGAGTTTTTAGGTTGGACTCATCTCATGAATGATGATTGGTTTTGGTTGGCCAGAAAACGAAGCCAAGCAAAACTTCGAGCTTGGCTGATTCAAATTGTTCTTGAATGATGGTTGGTGGTGAGGTTTGAATCATCGATCATCGATTGATTGGAGCTTGCCTATTGGTTGTTTGGCTATTGTTCAATATTATCGTTCAAATGTGATGTGATGTGATGGAGCAATTAGCGATCAAGCAAGCACAACGACAAACAAAACAAAACTTTCTATAAAAACTACAAGAGTTCTGTCATTTGTTTGTGGTCTTAGTACTTTTGAGGAATCAATAGGGCCCTAAGACTCTTCTCTTTCAATAAGATCAATAAAAAGCTTTTAAAAAAAATTTTTTTTTTTGTAAACAAAAAGGGCTCAGGGATAAAAATGAATGTTACACTTTTCTTTGTGTTTGATTCTTGAATTTAGTTATTTCTTGAAAAAAAACAAAACAAACAACGCTCTAGGTTTCAAGGCCTAAAAAATAGGGCTTTTAAGCAAAGCATATGTTCGAAAGCAGAATGCTGGAAAATGAAATGTTTTTCTTGTTAAATTTTTTAGGTGCACTTTTGAATGACAAAACTTTTGATCATCCTCATCATTTGTTGTTCATGAGCAATGTCAGTCAAATTGTCCTACCACTCTCCAGTGTTCAAACAATCATCGAGTCACACTCGATTGAATCGAAAACATTAAAATGGAGGTTTCCATGATTTCATGAGCCACACTAAAGTCAATCTAAAATTGTTCTTTTTGTAAGAGAGGGGAGTCAAATTATTATAATAGACAAATTATCGTCAATTTTCAATTTGTTCCTTGTCAAATGTGGTGCGCGGCAAGGTACCAATTTACTGCTGCTGTTGTTGAAGCTGCGGCTATTTGTTCTTGTCCTCTCGTCCACTCTTCACTAACCAACCAACCAAAAAAAAAAAATTCTTGATTTATTTATTCAAACACAAGATGTTGACGTCGAAATGATGGTCATCATTGGTCATCACCACTACCGTCATCATTGAGGATGGTCACTGTTTTCAATGTCATTTTCGGCCATTCGCCAATAGGCAAAAGAACAGCCATTGACAACCATCCCCTGAATAACATCATCGCTTCATTCAATTTAAAGTAAATATTGAAACAAACGAATAAACAAACAAATAAACAGACAAACCAGTCACAAAAAGTCACATTTAAGTGCAAAAAAAAACAACAACTTACCTGCCGCTTACCTGGCTACTACCGCACAATCAAAAAGAAGAAGAGCTTTAATTAGATCGAAAGAAAATTCACAAAAACAACAATGGACAGACACACTTGAGAAAAAGTCACTTAGTTGCATTGGAATGTCAAACCCAACACAACCAAGCAACTAAACAACAAAACAGCCATCCGAAATAGTTGGGGCAAGAAATGCCTTAATCTAACTTGACTGGTAGATGGACAAAACAAAACGAAAAAAAAAATGGAAAAAGTTTCCAGTAAAAGAACAAGTTGATTGATTTTTTCTTCTTTCGAACACACCTCAAACAGTTTAAGACATTAGACACACACACAAAACCCATACAGGTAAGAATGTTTGACAAGAGTCAAGATGATGATGATTATCAACTAGAAGATGGAAGTCAAAAAATTCTTCGACATGTCAATTAAGCTTCGAACACACACACACACACAGGTAAAGGTCAATTTAACTACTAAACGAACTTAAGAAAAGAAGATGCCATTCTGTTTGTTTGTCTTGTGTGTTGTGTGACTTGACTTATCACTTATTCAATGACTTGCTTGTCAAAAAAAAAAATCTTGAAACTAATCAACCAACCAAGCGAATAACCAGAATAATAAGAAGAAGCAGCATTTGACATTATTTGAAGAGAAATGTTTTCTTCAATAGTTTATTACGATTTAGGTTCCATTTGAAGAAGTTAAGTAGGGGTCATCCATACATTTAGTTATTGTTCAAAGCTGTTAGACGAGATTTTTCAACTGATCAAACGATCGATCGATTGATTGATTGATAGACAATTGGGAAGAAGAAAAACTTTTTTTTTGAATGGCGACAATCAAAATCGAGTTTCGATCGGTTTATTAATAATATATCGGACTGGACATTCGATTGGAATTTTTGATGCGGCGCCGATGGTCGTCGTTGTTAGTCAATTATATTGTTGTGTCATTATTTATAATAATCATTGATCGTTGATCGATGATGACGCTTGATGGACATCGACAGACAACGTCGATTTTTTTAAAAAAACAATGAATCGGGAATGCCTTTTGATGGTCAAAAAAAAGTAATGATGGTGAAGCCATCAGAGCCACACTGTCACATAGATGTCACAATCTATGTGACTAAGGAAAATAAACAAGAAATATTTAAGCAAAAATCTATTTAAGTATTCTAAGCTTCTCTGAAGCTGTTAAGCACTTGATCACATTTTTTCCTGTTTTTGGGTCATTGTTTAAAGAATTATTGATCAAAAATCGATTGTTTCTCTCTCTCTCTCTCTCTCTCTCTCTCTCTGTTTTCGGTTCGATTATCTTGATTTATTGGTAAAAAAAAAATTTGCTGATTGTTTGAATATTCAGAACTTTGATAGATTGGGTTGAGTCGGGTTTTTGACAATTTTTTTTTGAGCCCAAGTGCCACGAAGCAAACTTTTTGCTATGGAAGCCTATGGAAATAGATCAATCATTCGAGGAAAAAAAATTATTTATAAACAGCCCAAAAACTAAATGAACTTTTGAAGCATCTTAGTGTTTGGAAAGCATTGTTTGAGTTTAAAATTATCCATTTGTCAACTGTTTTAGTAGTGCCAATGTTTTCTAATACAAAAAAATGTCATGAATTTGTTTTAGTTTTACAAAATTATTCATCAATTCGAAGCATTCAACTAGAAGTGGTTTTGCAATGTCAAAACTCATTCATTTACTCGATTATTGTGTGTGTACCAATTGGAACCATTCGTTTTTATTCGAGCCTTAAAATCCCACAACTAGACAGAGACAGACAAATTAAAAGTGGCTCGATCGAGTTAACAATGATGATGATAATGAAGATATATGGCACTTACACATTGGACCCCTCTCAGAAAATGGACCAAAGAAGAAAAGGAAGTCAGCAAGAACCTTTACAAAAACAAGGCTTTTTTATTTTTGTGTTTGTGTGCGGGTCATTTTGTCATTGGTCATCATCATCATGGCGGCATACATTTCAACAATAGGACCAAACTTTTTAATGAGTGTCGTGAGTGATGATCGACAACGACAACAACAACAACAACAAAAACAGCAATCAAAATTGATGACCGATCGTTCCATTAAAGAATGGGTTCCAACATTGGGACAACACTCAAATTCAAATTTGAAAGCGAACGGTCATTTTTTCGTTGCTGTTCTCCCTTATTATTATTTTTAGGCTGTTAATCAATTTTGTCGTTTCTCTGTCCAACATCGACAAAAAGGCCAAGGGCCAAGAGATCTAACAAACTGACCAACAACAACGAAAAACCCGTTCCTTTCACTTTGAACCCAATGGAGATTTGAAAACACACACACACACACACACACAGAATGAGAAAGAACAAAGCAAACAACTCTTTGAATTTGAACGAGTAAAGTAATGGCCTAGCTCACTGGGGCTTATTTATTTATTTATGTTTGTTTGACCAAAAAACGTGGTCCATCATTATTAAACGAACAAATAGAACGAATAAAAATGGCTCTTATTCTTCATTATTTCTCTCTCCCTCTGTACTTGAACCTCAATTGGTCATTGATTTGGAGTTGTGTGTGAATGAAATATAAATAAGTTGTAAGTTTTAATATATTAACACTTTGACGACACTTGAATGTGAACTGCTTTACCCCACACACACTTGCGCACCAAACCAAAGAACACACACACACAGACTGAACCAAAATCTGGTTATTTGTTGTCCAATCGAATGGTTGTTTTCCAAGAGTCTCATAGAGAGACTTTTCTATCTTTGTTTCATCTATTTATCTGGTTGCTGATTTCAAATCTAAATTTATTTCCACAAAAAATTATAACTTATCACCAAGTGTACAGTTTGTTTTTTTTTTCTACTCTGGCTCATTTCAAACTCTTTAGGGAAATTAAGAAAACATTCTGGAAAAAGCAGTCTCCGATGGGCGCCGCTATTTCTACAAACAAATACCCAATCAACAACAACAACAACAAAAAAAAGCCCAACTCTATTGTGGGACACATTTTTATTAATTAACTGAATCCTCGAGAATCCTTCTTTGAGGCATTCGTTTCAGAAAATTGAAAACAGCAAAAGAGTTTTACGTAAGCAATGTTTGCAAGCATGATTCACACACACACATATTTAATCTAGAATCGTCTTTTTAGTGTTATCTTATTTAATCTCTAATGAACCTGAGATTAATTTTCTTTTTTGCCATTTTTGCATCGAGTTTTGTCAAAAAAAAAATTTTCACACTCACTACAGCGAAACACTCGAGTGTGTGTCGTAAGAAATTAGAGCACTCTAACGGTTTAATAGAATTAGCTTCATGTTTGATGATAAACCCTATTGGCACGCAATTCGACAACTTTACAATTTCATTGAAATTGAATTAGTTTCTAGGCTTCATTTTTCTCAAAAAGATCTGATCAATTCAATTAATTAAAATATCAAGAAATTTATAAGAAAAAATCGATGAGGACAGTGTAAGAAAAATTGAATTAAAAGTCAATGACATCAAAGTGTTATTATTATTGTTTTTGTTGTTGTTATTGGATGGTTCACTAGAACTGAACTGCTGGTTGGTTAATTCTATTTTGGGTTGGAATGGTGCTTGCTTGCTTGGTTGGTTGGTAGCGGTGGTTTATTTATTTGTATTTTAATCTAATGTTTATTTGCCTGTTTAGCCGGTTGATTGTTGCTTACCACAAACTACTTTACTGTTTGATTCGATGGTTGTGGCGATGTTCCAAGAAATTTGAACAACAACAAAAAAAACTTATGGTTTCTTGTTTGTTTCATAATAACATGTAGCAGATTCTTTAACCCCTTCAAGGTTCATTGGAATTGTTTTTTTTTACGCTTTTCAATTCAACGATTCATTGAAAAAGTTTATTCGAAAAAAAAACAAACTGACTAACAGAGAGAACAAGCGTTGCTTGAAAAACATACGCGGCAACTCTTTTCTCTCAGGTGGTGATGTGTTTTTTTTTTTTTTTGGTGAAGCCAATTCTGATGAACTTGCCAGAGAGGCAGTCTAGTATGGAAAATTGGTTTGATGTGTTATGTTTGAGATGTGTGGTGTGTCGTCTACCCTGATGTTTTATTATTATTCAGATTCCAAGTATTAAGTAATAAGACCTCTTTCTTTTCAATCGGTTCAAGTCTGGAGAGGTTGTAAGGCACAAAATTATTGTTATTTTCATACGAAGCATGACACCATAATTTTCTAGGTTGTTGTTTTCCCATGTGATGATTTTCACTTGATGTGTCGGAATTTTTTTTTTTAAGAGTCCATTTTGCCAGTGGTCCCCTAAACACCAAAGGAAACCCTGAATGAATAAACCCTAGACAACATAATAATAATAGCAGCGTCTATATTAATTTTTTTCTCTTCATAATTTATTATTGGCGTAATGGCTTTGGAAAAAAAAATTTGCACATCGGGTATATGTTTAATGGTTAACAAGGTTATCATAATAATAATAGCCCGAAAACCCAAGAAATTCTTTCTCAGAAATTTTTTTTCTGAGTCCCAGAGAGAAACCCGTATTGTTGTTTTATCATTAAACTAATTGATTTGAGTCGGATGGTTGGGACATGTTTGTAAGACCTCAAAACACGTTCCAATAAAATAAGAATAAGAATTCGATTGAATCGGCGGTGGTTGATGGTTGGTCGAGTGTCGAATACCACCACCAATAACAATTGGTGTTGTAATGATTGAATTTTCTCTTTTATTTCTGGTATTTGGAATATCCAAGGGAAACAACAGAACGTGAAACAGAATCAAAAATATAAATAAATAAATAATCAAATTTACTAAAATTTTTGGGTTTAGGGAAAACGCGTGCCAACAAGACAAACCTGTATTCCATTTCAAGTACCAATTACATGTTGATGTGTTGTTTGGCTTAGTTTTTCTCTGGCAATTTGGAATTATGATTCATTCCAATAAATTATTTATTATTTTTTCAAAATTTTTTCGCTTAAAATTTAAAACACATAAATTGACAAAACCAATGCAGAAAATTGAGAATTTTTCTAAATTTTCTTCACTTAGTTGAACAATCATTAATCAATCAATCAATGTACTAATTGAATGGATGTTTGGGTTAAGTTTTGCCTCAACCTAATTCATCAATTTTAATTAGCTTTGTAATGCTAATTGATTAACACCAAATAGCATTACAAAGCAGACACATACACAACTTTTCACTTATTTTCTGATTGTCTATCTGGGTGCAAATCAAAATTAATTGACTCTTGCTCAATTCTTTCAGGGTCTCGTTGACCAAAGAACACTTGACTCATTTTTTTTCAAAACAAAACTAACGCATTTCTTTTTTTTTTTGCTGAAACTCAGGTGCTACGATGTTCGACGCCTAATTGCCTGTGCGAGTGTTTTACGCCGGGCAAGCCGTTGATGCGAATGTGCGCCCATTGCAATCACGGATGGATCGCTCACGGTAAGAACAATCTTCTTCTTTTCACAAAAAAAATAGATCGACAAATAGATAAACAGAAAACACATCTACATAGAATAGAAATCGATTTCTTTAAAGAATAACGGTCGTCTCAAACGTGTTCGAATAGAACGTCGGACAGCGAGTTGAGAGACAACTACAATACTAAGCACGCAATATAACAATGGCACAACAATCTAAAAACTTAAATTGGTAGCCGTATAGATCATGATCATCATTATCATCCTCATAATTTTCAAGAGTTGTTCATAAATATGATGATGATTTACATGATCGTGTTGGGGGTAGATGATGATCCATCTAAATTCTATTGTTTTCTTCTTAAACACAGCATCTTCTCCGTTCTTACAATCAAATTAAATTAGATTCGACACTATCGATTATTTATTTGAATAACGTTTTGTTTTGTCGTTGTTATGCCATCAAAGTTTTCCACATTTAGAACTGCTATTGGCATTGGTATTAGTATTGTTTCTCATTGAAACACACACACACACACACTGTGGATGTCTTTGTTTGAATAGTCTGTGTCTGGCTACTGATAGTGCGATGATTAAGTACTAGGGAAAACACGATTCTGTTTCAACCTATTTAAGTCATTCGATGTGTTTGGCGTTTGGTGTGAACCCAGGAGCTGGTTGCAACCATTTCTACATTGTTTTCATAAAAAATTATTTTTCTTCAGCTAAATTTAGCCATTTTTTGTTGTTGTTGTTGTTTTTTCTTCACTCTTTGGAACTCTCATCATCAGTTTCAAAACTTTTTTTTCTGTTTTTTGGTTAGTGAGTGGTGATCATTCCTTTCAAGGGGGTTGAAATTCTTCTCTTTTTTTAACGTTGTTTTTGGAAAGAAAGTTTTTTTTCTCCATGAAAGAGTATCTGAAATGGCATATTTTTCTTTCAGTTTTTGAAAGAAATGTTTTGTTTGTTTGGTTTGATTTGATTAATACGATGTTTATGATAATCAACAAACACACACACACAGCAAGCAAAAGAAATTGGCAAACTGGAAGATTTTTCTCTCAAGTCACAAGACGCCCGAAGTCTATTTCAATTCAAGTTTCATCGAAAGAAAAATTAATTTTTTTCTCTTCGGAAAAAAAAATATTCTATGAATGTTTATAAATGTCGTCGTCGTCATATTTGTTTACGTTGTTTGTGAAGAAGCCTTTCGAACATTCAAGTGAGAATGGAAAAAAATGTAAATTTATTACCATGTTCCATTTGCGTTTGAATAGAAGAGCAAATTGAATCAAACGTTTTTCTATGGCCGTTGTTGACGTTTGTTTCGAACATTTATGACGACCGACCTACGGCCACTAGATGAAAAAAAAAACTTTTCTGACTGACAACAAACTAAATTGTCCACTTGGGATGGTTGGGGGGGGGGTTCGACATCCATTTGGGGTTAATTTTATTCTGTTCTCAGTCTGTTATCTCAAATATTTCTCAATTCAGATCTTGAACAGAAGGCCAAATTCTAAGGCTTTCCTATTATTATGATGCAATGTCAGATAATGAGTGCCCTGAGTGTTGGAATAGATGTCAGGCCAATTTGTCATTTAAATGTTTGTTGTCGCCCACTTTTGACACGTGTGTGTGTGTCACGTTGATTCTCTATTTGGAACAAATTTGGATCGATAAGAAAATGAAACAGTAACAAACAATAATAATCATCATAAATAATATTTAACGATGTTTGTTAGCCTGGGTGTTGGTGCGTGTCAATTAATCACAAATTAATTTAATTAAAAAAAAAAAACACAGTGAGCCAAAATTTTTCTGGTTCATCGAATGATGATCCACAGAAAATATTCTGTCCAATATTCTCGGGTATGCAAATTTTTTTTTTCTTGTTCTGGTTGGGACCTTTTGGGAGAAAACAAAAATTGGATCACGTATTGGTGAATGGGAAATCATTTTTTCCATCACCACTACTACCAGAGAGTCTCTCGGGTGCACTTTATATTAAATTTGAAGTTGAATTTTTTTTTTTTTTTGTTCGTGATGCTACCTACTAAGAAAAAGTGAATCCGGGGGGATAGATGACTGCTGCAGTTGAAATAGTCTCAATTAGCGGTATGGCGGCAGTTTTGCTTGAAGTAATAATTTTATTAAAACCAGAACTGAAATCGTGTTAGTTGTTTTTTTGCTGGCGTGAAATGATGTCATTTTTCTTTTTGGAACATTGGAACCAAACTGACTGAGCGAAGCCTGAAAATCATTCAATATAATGTGCGCATGCTTTGAGTAGGTTTTTTTTTTTTAGTCTTCGTTATGTCACCTCTGACTTGCCTCCTCAAACGAATCAGAAGGCAAAGAAAGCAAATTCAAATCAAATTCAGTACACTTTGAATAATTGAAAAGTTGGCGAGAAAATGAGTGTTTCCAGATACCAAGCAGGCAAACTATACCCAGGATTTTTTCACCCATATTAGGTGCCAGAGCCGAATCTCTCTCTCTCTCTCTCATTCTCTGGTCATGTTTTTTTGAGAGATTCCTATTTTTTTTTGTCAAAAAAGAACGAGATAAAAACTTGAACACCATAAACAGACATACATCGAACACACAGGCAGACAAGCCAAAATGAAAGATAGTAGACAAACATCAGATAAGCACAGACCTGCTGTCCTGGCTCGGATGTCAGATGACAAATGTACGACATTTGTCTTAGTCAAACCAATTGAACGACGAAAGAGAGATAGCTGGAGAGGCATTGTTTCAGTCACTCTCTTTTCTCCAGATTTAATTCAATCCCTTTTAGCTTCTGGGTTTTTTTTTTGAGTGTTCAATTTTTTTCAAAGTGAAGCAACTCTTGGGAAAGATCCAAGATACTGACAATGTGACTCTCTGAGAAGGATTCTCTGCTAAATTGGTTTGAGTGCTTCTCATAAAGAAGACGCCGAATCGCGCATACGCCTCAGAATGTTTTTTTGGCAAACTTTTCGGTTCTCTGTTCTTTTAAGAAAATGTTTCTTGTTGAGAAGCCATAAATTTCGTTGAGTTTGACACTCGTGCCTTTCTTGATTTTACCACTAACGACATCACTTTCTGGTGATCAAACCAGAAAAAAAAACAAGTGCATCCATTTTTCTAGAATTTATGAAAAACCAGAACGAGCAAGCAAACAGAGAAAAAACAAAATTTGATTGGCGCCAAAAAATCTGGTTATTTTGGGGATTCTATGAAGAAATTTTTCGATAGAAAGGAATTTGTTCGATGTTAACCAGAAACACACACACACAGCAAACTAACAATGCTGAGAATCGGTGTCAATCTCATCGTTTGATGGGTTTATGTTTGAAGAAAAATGGAACCAGGAAAAAAAAAAAAACAGAAAATCTGTTTTTTTTCCAGATTCTGATTTTGATGTGTCACGGTATTTTTGGATTTTTCTCTTTTTTTTTTTCCTTTGGAGAAAAAACTACCACATTAATTTTAGGGGTGTTGTGTTTAATGTCAACTGGGTGTGTGTGTGTGTGAGTGTGACATGTTCTTTTTCTATTAACTTTACATGTTTCACATTTTTCCTAATCAATTTCTAGTTCTTATCTTTGATTAATTAAATCAAATACAGGGTGCTATTCAAAAAAATTTTTACAACGCCTTTTTTCTAAGATAATCCATGTTGATAAATTTTTGTTGGAATGCATTTCGAATTTGTCATCAACTCATACACACCTCTTTCTGGGCGCTGTTCTCGAATTCGGTGGACAATCAAAGTTGAAGAGCGTTCAAATTGAAATCCATTTTTCTTTGCGCGATTGATGAAACTTAAAACTGAGCATTTTGAAATCAGTTTGGATATTTCAAGAACCGCATGCGCATTAGTTCGAATGACAAGCCAAATAGAACAATGAAACAACGAGATTGGAATCTACGTGGCTGGATTAAAGATGTCTTGCTGTTCTCTTGATGTTCTTGTTGTGTGTGTGTGTGTGTGTGGTGATTAATTCACATAAATCACCTTGTCAAGCAGTGTGTTTGTTGTGCATCTTCCTTGTCACAGGTATATCAAGCACACGCGCAACTAGCCAAACAGCACTTTTGTTGAGGCGTCATCATTTAATCTATTGATTTCCATAAACAATACAATTGATGCTATTATTACAATCTGTGATCATCGATACAAGAAAAACAACAACAAGTGACATGTCACTGTCATGTCATTTTTGCAATGGTAATTTTCAAGAAATCGCCATTGTTCCATTGAATGAATCTTGAAAATTACAGTGACATGATTGTTGTTTCATTTTTTTTAAGATGCTTGTGTGTGGTATGACATGTCATGTCATTTTCATTGAAAAGATTATAAATAATTCCCATTTCCAATGATTCTCGAGAAACACACAGCAGCATACCTGCGCCTGAACTATTTCTTTACTTGAAAGTAATTTCGCTTTTGACACAAATTTTTCTCGTTTCGTTTTAATCTGTTAGTTGTGTATGACCAATACCTGACAAACAATCAAATATGAAACAAGTGCATGCGCACAATTTGTGACAAAAACTTGACTTCAAACATCCATCAATTATTGTTTCATTTTCTTTTTTCATTAAAATTGGGATGTAAATTGAACGTATTGACGATACACACCCATCAAACACACATCAATTCATTCAGCAAACATTCTTTCAAAGCTATTTTGACAATAATGGACTAATAGAAAAAAAATGAACAATCTCTACAATTAAATGACCACCAAAAAGAATGAACCAAGCCGATGGTTAAGAGAAGAAGATCGTCCAAAAATAACATTTGGCTGTGTGACCCACACAGGTGCGGACTGTACAAACTGTTTATTTTCTTTCGCTTAGCTGTGTGTTTGTGTACCTTCTTCAAAAGGTATCTTTTGAAGAAAAGAAATTGTTTTCTTCTAGTATTTTTTGTTGTTAAGACACACAACTCGTGCTCTCGATAAAGTGACGCACCTTGTTGTTTTCGTTGTTGTTTATTTGCATGTTAATTAAAAATCATCGGCTTTAGAATCTCATTTTAGATGGTGTCTAGTGACTAGGACACAACAGCACGCACAGGTAAGAACATGGTCAAGTTGTTGGGCTCTGTGCACAAACATGACACCATCTCTATCTATCTACATATGTCATCCACATGAATGTTGATAAATCGATCAACAATCAGTCTCTCTCTCTTTTTGTGCAGTTTCGCTGGAAAAATGGTTTTACCTGTTTCTCCTGAAATTGTTCGATGTTTCTTTTGATCAATCCGACACACCACCATCATTCACAAAGCAGCGCATTTTTTTTGAATGTCCTTAGTCGTTGTTTGACCTTAGTGGTTTGCTGTTACCTGTTTGTGTTGCTGTTGTTGTTGTTTTATTGATTGTTCATTGATATTCGTGGGGAGAATTTAATTCGTCGCCTTGGTTTAAAGAAAACTTGCCATGTCATATTTTTTTGGATGATAAGATACGATGCTTCACCAATATATCAAGTGACAAGAACACACAGGTGAATCTCGGAATGGTGTGAAAACATGGTGGTGTCACATCATCCAATGTTTACATGTAATGGTTTGAAGCCGTAATTTTTCAATAATTAGCCAACATAACTAGAATACCCAATTTGCATTTTTTATAATTTTAAGGAAGAAAAGTTTTATAAAATGGTTGCTCTACTTGTTAGTTTGACCATTGTCCAAATTGTGAGGAAAAAGCAAGTCTTAAGATTTTTAATCCATTCATCCATCTATCTAGCTAGTTAGATGGTTATTGTTATCAGTGTTTTTTGATCTTGATTGTTTTTTTTCCAAAAGAGAGAGAGAGAGAGAGAGAGAGAGAGAGAGAGAGAGAGAGAGAGAGAGAGAGAGAGAGAGAGAGAGAGAGAGAGAGAGAGAGAGAGAGAGAGAGAGACACTTGCTGTCCATTACTCAAACAATAATTGAGCAAAAAAATTGTGCAACACACCAACATTGATTCACAGGCCGATAATTGTTGTTGCATCAACAGGCGAAAAAATTGGTTGGATACTTTGTGTCGACCAATTTAGTGAGCTGATGATTGTCCACCTGTTCTACCAAGAAAAACTGTTCTCGCTCTTTCTCGATTGACCAGATTTTCAATTATTTAGAATTTTTTTGTTTTCTTGTTCTCCAGGTAAGTTTGGTTTAGTTTGAACATGATCGTATTAAGCGTGTTAAGCACATTGGAAAAATTTGCAATCAAATTTTTTGTTTTCTTCGTTGGTTGATGGCTGTTATTGGTGTACCGTGATTTGTGACCTCTTGCTTGTGTGTCGCTCTTTTTTTTCCAATAATATTTTGATTGAAAGCTAAGCGGACACACCAAGAAAAAATTCTTTTCTTAATACATTCCTTGGGCTTTGTTTGATTGAATATCGCGGCATCTTGTTGTTTTCGTCACTGGCTTTCTTGTCAGTGCATTGCTTTAATTACATGTCCTCTCCTTCTCAGCTTTGCCTTGCTCTGTCATCTTCTTTGTGTACTCATCTTCAAAAGAAACACGAAGAAAGAATTTGAATGAAGAATACACGTTGTTTTGAATAGCAATCATTCGTCATTTGGGTATTGGTCAGACCCGTCATCGTGCATTCATACCACCACCACCACCAACAACAACAACAAAAACGATGTCACTAAACAAAAAAACTTCAAGCTGATCATCGAACTGAACAGGCAAAGAAATGTCGTGTCGTGTGTGATGGACAACAAACCGATCAATCGGGTTTTAATTTTGAGTTTTCGATCATCATCAGCAAAAAAAAAAAAATTATGATGATGCGGCCATACCTTAGTTTTTATTGATGAACGAATCTCTCTCAATATAAAATTGTCTTTTGAATATTTTTTTGTGGTAGGACAGTCATCTTAGTGTGATGATCGAAAGTTAGGTCAAAGGTAAAATTGAATTATGAGTTTCATCATTAGCCACTTGAACAAATTGTCTTTCAAGTTATTGTGTTGTTGGCTCACCTTGTTTTTTTTTCCAAACGCGCCAGGTTGCATTTAAAAAAAAACTTTAAACGCGGGTGGTTCAAGAGGAAAAAAGAAATTGGTCCCGAGATGATGACCTTACCACTCTCTGTTTGAGTGGCCTCTTTTCCATTAAATTCTGTCATTTGGTTTGGTCATGTGGCTTAGTTAGTATGTTCTTGGCAATTAAAATGAACGTGACATAAAAATCATCCAACCAACTACCAAGCATGATCATCATCAATGAATGAATGATGATCGTTGTTGTCGTCATTGACTAAGATGACATTTGGAAAACATCGTGCAACACACAGTGGACACCAAACCGAACCAAGCCAATACTAATCTCTCTCTCTCTCTCTCTCGACCAATAGAACAAGATAAATTATCTATCTATCTATTCTACCTGGCGCTCTGGTTCACTTGAAAAAAAAAAACGAAATCAAGTGAAGTGTCTGTTCTGTTTTGCTTCAGGTTTTGGGTTGTTTGAATAATGTCGTTTGTCGTACGATCGGTTTTTTTTCTCGTTTGGATGATGATCATCATGAATTGAATTGATCATCTTAAATGACTTCAAGGCTTTTGTTTTGCTTGTGCGGGATGCTCTTTGTAGGTATTTCTCTCTCTCTCTCTCTTTCTTTTACATTGGCTCATTGAATTAAGCTTGTTGGCTGTTAAATGTCACTGACTTGATGATCACCAAGTTGGCTGGCTAGCTGGCTGGTCTTGCCAGTGATTTAATTGATGATCGGTCGTGATTTCGATTCCGTGAACTTGATCATTTGTAGTGAAAATGTTTTTTTTTTAAGAAAAAAAAAATCGATGATTATTATGATGATAATGATGATAGAGATGGAAACCACTTTAAACTTTGACATATCTGAGAAGTGATAAGGCCCAAGAAGTGGTCATCCACATTCTTTAGTGTAGCATTGTATGAGCAATGTTTCTGTTACAAACTTACACAGGTCGATCATTTTAATTAAATTGTTTGACAAGAAAATTCTTTAAAAGAAAGAAAAATCTTATGATTTGATAAGTTGTTTCCTTTGTTGCTCTTTCAACTTTGACACCATCCATCTCTGATACATGAAAATCAATTGACAAAAATCTTTTGAAATAAATGAAAGAATGAATCAGATGGAGATTCCGCTTTGGTTGTTGTTGTTGACCATCACACAGCGAAAATCCATTATTTTTAAAGCAATCAATTCAATGAATAGATCCAACAAAGAGAACATCATGAAGTTTTTTTGAATGAAAGGGCATCATTTTTATTTGTATTTCAAGCATAGAGCTTTCTAAAGGAGTTTTGTATCGCTGTGAGTTAAGTGATGAAAACGACGAAAAATGATACCCTTCTACAATGAAAGAGATTCTATTCGAATGAAATGTTTCAGCTATTTAAACCGGATACCACCAACACACCGTAGGGAGCTGATTGATCTAATATTTTCTGTTTGTTTGCTTGACTGGTCATCTAATTTTAAAAATTTTGATCTCTTGAGATATGAGATGCTTGAAGATGATTTCAACCATTTATCCCTATCAATATGACAGTTTCATTTAAATTAATCGATTTATCGATGGTCATCTCTATCAAATGGTCACACATACAGAGGCATAACTATTCAATAAATTTATTATAAAAAAAAAACCATTTATCGGATTTAATAGAAACAAAACAAAAATAATTCAATTTCTTTCTCACTGACCAAGCCAAGAAAACTAATCGAGAAATTATTCAAATTACTGAAAGAAATCCATGATTAGATAGATGAGGAAACACAAACTTTATGAAAGGACATTAACAAGATTGGCAAAGATCAACAAATATGATTCCAATGATGATGATGATGATGATCAAATACGATAATAGGCACATCAATCAAATAAAACTGAACCATTATCACAGCGGCAAGAGCACTCAAGTTTGAGAAATATTTTTGTTGTCGCATATCAAACGATAGCATGGTTTTTGTTCAGTTGAGGATCGGGAAAAATAAGAAATGATCAAACCCCAAATCGATTGATCAAACTTTGGAGAGCTCAAAAAGGTTGATCAATCGACATTCAATGAAATTCGAATGATGATTAAAACGATCGATTTTTTTTAAGATTATCATCTCCTTCTTTCTCCATCTTGCATAATCTCAATAAATATAATTCAAGAGAGGGGGGGGGGGTTTGTTCATAAATAGTGTATCTAATATCAGTTTATTTATCATGATGATGATGATGATGATGATCGTATTTGTTGTATTGAATAACCAGGCAAAAAAAAGAAAGCCGGCTAAACAAGAAAAAACGTTAATTTCATTCATTTATTCAAGTATACGACAAAACTAGTGTTTGGCCTGTCTTAAGCTGCCTTCTTTTTCTTTTCTACCAAGGTTTAAGGCGCGAGCAAAATAAATAATTCCATAGAACATATTAAATCTTCTCCTCACCTCAAATATTATATTGTCCTCTGCTCGATACTCTGCCTCGACTGCACAGTTTTAGCTGCAACAAATCTTTCATCGTTTCTTATCTTAGATATTATTTTCGTGCTTCATCATCCGACCGACCGTCCGAACACACTCTATGACCAACCATAGTCTGGTTGAAAATTTTTCTTCTTCCAATGAGGCTGTGATAATGGGAAATTCTTGACAATTATCCAAAGGCATAACAGCATGGTTTTCTTTAGCTGAACTAACTATCGGTTGATATTTATTAATATTTTCATTATTATTATTATTTTTTGTTATACGAAGTATATGCTTGGTCAGTATTAAATAATAATTTTTCTCCTCATCATCATCATTACAACAAAACGATTAAAAAACATATTTTCTAAAAAAAACACGATGATGATGATGATGATGATGATGATGATGATGAGAATGAGAAACAAGCCAACCAACTAACCAAACTGACCAAATGGAATATCAAACATCAGCCTTTCTTTTTCTCGCTCTTGTTGTTTAACATTGTTTAGTGGAATTCTTGTTTTGTTCTTACTCGTACATGTCCAGTCCAGTGACCAGTTAATTTATTCTTGTTGTTGTTGTTGTTGCTAATCATCGTTTTTAAGCCGGAAGAAACTGTACACACACACTTTTGATATTGTTTTTTTTTTATTATTATTAAAACAATGACCACAATCAACAGAAAAAAAAATTTATATGACGCACGAGTCATCGATTCATTAGCACATTCTCTCTCTCTCTCTATCTCGTTCGCTTGCTTGCTATTTTTCTATACCGATCTTTACTGAGAAGAGAGCATTGAAAAATTTTTCTGGTTTGTTTGTTTGTTTGGTGAGTGAACTTAACTTTTGGGTTTTGTTTTTGGCCTCAGGGCATCAACAAGAAAACAACAACTCTCGATTGAGAGATGATTCTCATTCAAACATTTATTTGGTTAGTTTGAAAGTGATTCTCCTAATACTGTTCTTCATTTGAACAACATAGCAATACAACAAAGCAGCCGCAGCTACAGAAGCAAAAAAAAAAATTCTTCGATTGTTTTTTTTTTCTCTATTTGTTTAGAGAGCAAAGATGAACACGATGATAACAACAAGAACAAGCAGCACAGATAGCAAACATTGACACTCACAACAACAAAATAGAAAAGCGGGACGCGCGTGACACGCACGTGAACCACTCTGTGTTCTGCCAGAATGTAATTCTCATTACAGAGATTTGCTCATTTCATCCATTGGTTGGATGTGTGTATTATCATTATGATTTCCATTTTAAATTCTAAAGATTTGAAAATCTAGTTAAAACTGTGAATAAGAGATATCCATTCACAGTATATTCTGGTTGATCATCAATAATTGAGAAACGTTCGATTTAGTTCATTAAATTTTACTACCCGATTTTTTTTTTCCTACAAACAATTCATCTATTTTGGTAGAATAGAAAACGTTTAATAATAATGATGGGCTGATTTTTTTTCCATTGTTCCCATTCAGAAGAATTATGCATTCTTTCAAATAAAAGCCACCAAAATTCTTAAAATCTTTTTACCTCTTTTCTTAAGTTGAATGCAAAGTTTTTTTTATGATTTGGTTGTGATGTGTAATGTACCGTTTCGGCAACAGTATTCTTACACACAGAAAACAAAAAAAAAATGATTAAGAAAAGCGAAACGCGATTGTTGTGTAATTAAATTTGTTGACATGTTCTGCATATTGAACATAAGCATGGGGAGTTTTAATTTAAATTTTTTTTTTATCAGAGAAAAATAAAAAAATATCAAACAGCGATATTAGAACATTTTCGTTGTTACTCGTTCATTATCATTATTATTATTTAATGATAGAAAATCTATTATTTCCTACCCCAATATTAATAATAAGTGTTTTGGTTTAATCGCGGAATTTTTCTGGTGTCAGGAGTGTTGTGCTGTGCTACAACCAACGTTGAACAGAATCAACCAAACACATGAACATGGTGGGTGATGAGCCAAAACTCTATAGAATCCTTTCTTCTTTCGATTCGGAAAGAGCAAACAAAGAGTTCGCTGCATTTCAAACGTTCAAATTGTTTTATTTTGAAAAAAAAACACCTAAGGCTAGTGAACTGATTTAATTTAATTTAATTTCATTTAAACTTTAATTGAATTAACTATTATTAAACCAAACAGATTACATTGATAGGTGAGTAATTAACACAAGTTCTAATCAAAAATCATTGATTGAAATTTTATTTTTAAAAATTATTTAATGAATTAAAAAGAAGCGTTCCAAATGGAACAAACTGAGGCAAAAAAATTGAACAATAATTCACGTGATTTAAAATTTTGAATTAAAATAATCAAGTACCCTAAGTATTAAGTCGACATTTTTTCCATCTTTGGGTTTGATAATGTTAAAAAAAGTTGATGATGCGTAACAAGAAGAAAAAAACGTATCAAACTGCTTGAGAAGCGTTAAACAATAAAATTCTTATTTTGAAGAATCTAAAACCATCAACCAAAACGGAATTTTGAATCTTAACCCCCACCAAACAAAAACTGTTTGACTTTTGATTTGAGAGAGAAGCCAAAAAAATTTAACCCTCTCTTGTCTGATGATTATTCATTTTCAAACAAGTTGAAAAATATTCGTTAAACTAAACCATTGGGTTCTTGTCATTGAACAACTTTTTCTAGAGAATCTAGAAAGTTTTTCTAGGGTATAGGGAAAAATTCCTGAAACCCAGCAAGATCATTTTTGTTTTGTTTTGGTTTCAAAATTCTTTAAATTTTTTTTAAATTTATTTTAAAGTCAATATAAAAAAAAAAATTCAATACTTCAAAGCCTTCAACCCAATGGACCGTTTGACAAATTATTATTATTATTTTTTATCTTGGGGTTGGGGAATGAAGGGGACCTGGAAAAGAATAAAGTCAACCAAAAAAATGATAACGCATTCAATAAAAATCTAATCAACCGTAAATTAACTTTGAAACAAAACAGAACAGAATTTTTTTTTTTTTCTAAAATAAACTCTCTTTTGAGGGCCATTCATAAACTAAGAAAGAGAGAAGATTTTCATTCATCATTTTTTTTCTCATTCTTCTTCCTGCCTGTTTGATCTCGATAATCGATGAATGAGATGCCTTTCTCTTTGCTTAAACATTTCGTTGCAACACCAACACGATTAACATTGAGTGGCCGACATTTTTTTTTTAGGAAAAAAACCCTGTTTTCACTGTTTTTTTTCTTCTTCTCTGCTGATAGTCAAAATGATAAAGCTTGATGATGATGAGAATAATAGTGCCATTCACAAAATACATTGCCTTCTTTTCTTTTTTCTTGAAAAGTTTTCTCCCTCTAAATAATTTAATGATCAAACATTAAAAAAAAAAACTGAAATTGTTGCCATTGAAAAAAAAAGGAAAACACTTTCACATATGACATGCACAGACAGCATAACATTCAAATATAAAGTAATTTGTTCTCTACGAATCAAAAGGATTCTCCCCCTGAAAACAGCAGCAGCCCAACAAAAACTTTTATTATTGTTAAAAAGTTGTTATTAATGTTTAAAAAATGTAAAACAAAGTCACACAAGTCACAAGTTCTCCCATTAAAACACCGTTTTCTTTAAAAAAAAAAAAACTTTTTCTCTGCCTGCTCTTCTTTAAAACTGTCGATTCACATTAGCCGAGTGATGGGACCAAAAGAATAGATAAGTGTCAGATGTTGGCTAAATAACATGGTTTCTCTATGCTAACCCTTCTCCATCTTGATTACGGATCGGAATTTATAATAAATCTGATAAAATTAGTTGCATTACATTATTATTATTTGACTAGCTATCTTGTAATCTCACGTATTTCTACTTGGAAAAATTCTTCTAACAAAATATTCCATAGCAGATAAATCCAAAGAATGATCAATTTTTTTTTTGGTAAGAAGAAGAAGAATATTCTCTATTATGGTGATCATTAAAAATAATTGTTTTGATAATCACGTCTTCTCCTGCTGGAACTGGGTCCCACAAAAGACAACTAGAAACAGCTGTAACCACCAAAATTTGCTCCATTTCTCTGATCTGAATGTCAATGAATCGAATAAGCAAGAGAGCTTATTTGGCAAACAAATATTTTTTAACCAAGTTTGAAGCCTAGTCGTTTTAGAATTGTTTTTTTTTCTTTTGGTTAAACACCAATGTAAGCTGAGCAAAATTGTTGTTAACGTATCGATTGATAATCCAGTTAACTCTTTTTTTTTGCGGTTGTTTCAACCGTAACTCAATCTAATAAATCAAAAAACATCCCCACACACATGGGCTGCATAAGTCTTGATGAAATACATAGGACATTATTCTAGAAATAAATTCCATTTCATTTTTATTTTTTTTCGGATTCCAAGTTGTACCCTTTTGCACAAGTAGAGTTTTGGGCGCCTTATTGGTTTGAGAGAGAGCTGTTTTTAGAGAGAAAGATCAACTAATCTCCATTGCAACACACACACACTTTGAAGCAAATATTCTCTGGAAACAATCCGATAAACTACTGATACGAATACGACATTGGCTTCATTTTCAAGCACCCACACTGACACATTTGACTATTTGCACAAAATGGCCATTAATTTCGGAATGTGAATGCGTTGTTTCCTCGAGAAGAATGCTTCAGTTCATTTTGATTATATTTCAAAATAAATTGAAAGCAAATTTTGGGCCAACACCACAGACCCAACACAACATGTCAACAATGCTGGAGCCAGCAAGAAATGACTTTTTTCTTAATGTGTGCATCGGGTTTTTTTTTTTTGAATCGAATTGGTTTGGTTTAGTGTGTAAAAGAATCCCAGAGAAAAAAAAAATTAAATGATGCCGTGGATGGAGCAAATTCCCGAAAGGGCTATTATTTAAACTCTAAGCTTGGAGTTTTTTTTTAAAACATTTGCATTATTTGTGAATTTCTCATCCTCTAGAAATTTGTAATTTCAATTGGCTGGTACTTGAACTGAAAAATTTTGGGTTTTTTTCTGGGCATTCTTTCCAGGGACAAGTCAAAAGACACCAGTTTTAGTCAGGAAAATTTTTTTTCCCATTTTTGTCTGGTTCTGTTTGGGGCACATAGAACACGTTAGTGTGCCTATTCATGCGTTATTCTCAACCAAAAATTAAATTTGACGTTGTTTTCTCATTTTTTCTGCCAGGCTTACCATACAATGGAATCGGTGTTTTTGATGTGTCAACAGTTATTACTTGTCTGTGACAATGATGATCTGTCACTTTTTAGCTTGGGTTTTAGGCTTTGTGTCACACACTACAGCAGCCTAACCCGGACAAAAATGGGTCATTCGAGTGAGAACATATTCTTGTATTAACGGCTCTTAAATTTAGTGGAATTTACTAATGGAAAGATTTCGGAATGAAAAACAATGTTTGAAAATCAGAAACCCATTCTGACAGTGGTAAACAATCATTTAAATTGCCTGCTTGAATGTAACGCTAGGCCCATTTAAAATAATGCAACGATTCTTGCATATTTGATGTTTAAAAATTTTTAAACATCAAATGGAACAAAAATTTTTCAATGCCACATTCAATTAGAGGCCAAAGAAATAAGAGAACTAGGTTTCAAACAACACACTTGACAAGATAAATTGATGTGAAGTTTTTGTTTTTGCTCTCAAACAAGTCACAACAGGCCAACAACATTGATCGTGTATTGAATCGATTTCAGTGTGTTGTGCTTGTAGACAAGATGGTATCAAGTTGAATCTCTATCCTATGCTACAACCTCTGGCAACATTGTCGTGACTAAAACAAAGAAAGAGAGAGAGAGAGAATAATAAATGCTCAACCCAACCGAATTGATCGACATCATCATTCGGGTTCGGTGTTTCTTTCTATTTCTTTGTCGTGTCTTTCTTCTCGGTTTTTTTTTTTGATTAGCTTGCGCGGCAAAAATTTACCGAATAACTTAACGAGAAGTATAAAAACAAGCTACACGAATTTTGACAACCTTCGGTTTGGTCGTCGTCGTTGTCCAGCGAGAAAAGTTAAAGACAAATTAAAATGCGAAAACCACGAAGTCAGGTTGGTGGAGAATGATGCTGCTTGATTAACAATAAAGTCCATACACGCGCGAAAAAATCCCGAGAAAACAATCATGATCGTTATCGACAGATCTCTGCCCAAAGATCCTATTTAAAAGAAGACGAAGACGAACTGCTAACAACGATTGAAAGAAGATGACACGATAAAATGTGCCGCGAAGAAAATGCCGCGCGACGCAGGCGTCGTTCTTTTTATGGGGTAGTGACAAAGTGTTGTCACGAGAAAACAATCAAACATGATATCTAACTACACACACCGTGTGTAGAAGTTGCTTCAATGTTACTTCGGTTGTTGCCGGTCGATCGGTCGGTAAGAGATTGCCGGTGTTATTTTTGATTAGTTTTTGATCCATCCGAAATTGATCACCCGGTCGAATAATTCTTCATCTCTTTGACAATGTCACGATTTTACCAAGAAGATGTTTTACCATGGTAGGCTCCTTGAAGAGAGAGAGAGAGAGAGAGAGAGAGAGAGAGAGAGAGAGAGAGAGAGAGAGAGAGAGAGAGAGAGAGAGCTGTATGTTATTGAGAGCATATAGATTACATTATACACAGTATAACAAAAAAGATGGATTGATATAACTTGGCAATTATAATGGGAAATATATTTTAATTTTTCTACAATCTTTAATGTTTAACAAATAATAATAAATGTAATAATATTGTAGTTAAAATATTATTCAATATAATTGCAAATTTATCATTCAACTCTGGTGCTGGGACTGTACTGTGGCCAAACAACCTTGCTTAATCAAGGTTCGTCAATTCGTTGTGCAACAATATTATTGTGACTTGATGTGTGCTTAAAAGCACTTTGTTTCTCTCTGTCCTGTTCGCTAATAATTGCAATTATTTTGATTATCAGGATTATTGCTATAATTTGTTCAACATCTTTTTTAATGTGACACGACTTTTATGAAGAAATCCGGTCGTTGATCGTTTTCTTTTTTTTTTACCTTTCTGATAAAATTTGTCTTTTGAGAACAGATGCCACTCGGCCACATTTGCACAAATCATGCGCATCTTCTCTCTGATTTCCTTTCCCCTCTCGCTATCTTTTTTTGCCCCTTCATGAGATGCACTTCACTGGATGATGGGCAGCATTGTTATGTTTTTGCACCCCCTATCCATCTGATTATTTGTTTTTTTTTTAATTCAATTCGTTTTTATTTTAGAAAGCCTTAACGCCAATCATCATCATAATGATGGAGATAAAATTGTCTGATCTAGATCTGATAAGATGATATGAAACGATGGTCACCAACCGGTCAATCCCGTCCTTTTCGTTGATCTGAAATCATCGATTGTTATCAAGAAGGAGAGGATGTACTGGAAGTGTTTCAAAATAATGAATTTCTACTAGGATAATCAGCTGGCTGGCCATACTAGACAAGAACAACAACAAGAAAATAATCCAATTTGTTGGTTGCAGCTGTGTGCTCTGTGTACAGTGTGTGTGGGATATTTACTTTTCGATTCGAAATTTTCATACAATTTGAATGAGTAGCCTGGTTAACAAGCCTAGTAACTAAAAGATCAACAACAATTGAATAATCGGCACGACACAAAACTAGTCTCTCATTTTTTTCCTGTGTAGAAAAATTTTGCATTGACTGAATGATTTTCTGCATTTTGGCTTTGAATTTTGTCATCATAATTTTATTCTCGATTTTTATTTAAAACCACTAAAAAGAGATTTAAGCCAAGAGGAGAAGATCTTGTTTTTCTTCACCATTCTCCCATTCAAAAGAAGGATAATTTTGAATTGGATGATGATTATCTTGAATGTTGTTTGTTTGTTTGCATTGTTTGGTGTACAATCAATTCGATGATTCGATCTCTTTCTTTTAGAGGTGGTAAATTATCACCTCGACCACCATTATTAAACAAAAAACGAACAACAAGAGATTTCATTCAAATAAATTATGCCCTTCGGTGTTCATGTTAGAATTGGTGTGTTTTGTGCCTAATATGTTTAACATTCATCTGGCATCATCACCACAAATAGATTGCAAATAAAATTTTTCATCTGATAATAATGTTCTTTTTTTTCTTCTGTTTTTTCTTTTTGTCAATCAAATCAGTGCATTAAGAAAAGAACAACCGTTTCGGGGTTTTGTTTGTTTTGTTGGTTTTGTTGGTAAAATTGTTTGATTGGCTGGTTGGTTGGTTGGTTAGTGTACGTCATTTGTGACAATGCTTGAACGCCATGTTTTCCAGTTTTTGCTGTTCTCTCCTTCAATAGATAGTAGAGGGGAAAAATAAACAAGCCAAAAACACGTTTGTAGCTTGTCATTAATTTTCTATTGATTCGTTCCATTGTTTGGTTGGGTACCCGATTCTGTTTGATTGGAAACGTGTGTCAAAATCATGTGTCATGGTCATGTCATCTTCATTTTATGGTTGTTGTTGTTTTTTTTTTTTTTATTAATTGACATTACCTGTAATTGAAGTGTTCTTCTACCTGGTTGTTCATTTCGATTGTTCTAAAAAGATGTTCGTTTAATAATTGTTGTGGGTTTTTTTTCTACTCAAAATAGAAAAAACTTTAAAAAAAACATGGAAGCCAGATGATGATTCGAAAAAATAGTTTCTCAATAAACAGGACACAATCTGACGTTTAAAAGCACTAAAAACTAAACTATTATCGTGACTCAAAATGAGAGAGAGATGTGTCAAATCGAACGATTCGACAACCTTAACACACTCAAGGTGTTTGTCTGATTGGCTCTCAACCACCATTCAAAATTTTGAATCAATTCATTTATTTTTTGTTCAAAATTTGACACGTCCATTATGTGTGGTACCACATTTATATATGTCATACCTGAATTTAGGCTAACCATCACCGTCATCATAACATCAACCATTAAGTTTCGACAGCTTGGTCCTAATTAACATTTACCACCAAAACAAGAGAAACTAAATTTTCCAGAACAATGGTAAGGATCAAGCAGAAAAACTGAAACGTTCCCGAGACGTTTCCAGGGTCTCTTCATTGTTTCGCAGTAATTGCTTTTTTCTATCTTAAAAAAAACATTTAAGGGCTTTCAAGGTTCTCAACTAGAAAAGAGAGAAAATGATAATAAATGGTTTTATTTAAGATTGGACACATTTTAAAAGCAGTTACTATTGAGCTCTTGGTCACGCGCTTAAAATAGGGGCCCAAATCATGATAGCTGAATACCATATGATTATACATTTATACGCTCTCATCGTAAACACATACCGTAAATATTTCTTCTGTTCGGCCCCGCAAAAAGATGATCATCATAAGGACATCATCACCATATAGAAAATGGTGGTTCAAGTCCTTGTCCAAAGTTTAAGTCAACACACCACAATTATCAAACCAATTTACCACCGAAAACTTTTTTGAGAAGAGAGCCTAAACCTGCCCTGCGTGTTAAGGTTTTCAACCCTGAAATTCCTTGCCTCACCAACAACAATTTAAGCGAGAGAACGAATTATCGATTTTTTTTTTTTTTGATGACCACGATGGGATGACAATAATATATAAGTTGCGCCATGAAATTAGAAGATGCGCCATGTCATAAAGATGACACAACCCAGCCAAGCAAATGATTTTGATGATGATGATGATGATGATGACAAAGATGATGATGATTATGGATGACAAACTAAAATTATGAACAACAAGTATTAGAAAAGATGATGAAGAAGCGTGTCTCGCCTTAGGTAGAAAATTGATTGGATGCTTCACTAGTGTGGCAAAGTGGTGCAAACACTGAGTGAGCCAAACACACTCGAACGCATCAAACACAATTTTCTATGCGCCTGTAGTGTCGTTTGTTTAGTTTTGTTTTGTTCTGGACAAAAATATGATCATCCTCATCATTAAAACAGGTAGAGAATATACACAGACTGGCCAGCTTGTCTGTCTCTCTGTTTGTTTGGTAAAGTGATGTGACATGATGACGAGATTCGCTCACGCAACACGGCAAAGGTGACAAGCAAGTAAGCGAGCAAGCGAGCGAGCGAGCAAGCTTCTCAACCTGAAGGCAAAACAAGACTTGCCAAATTCCTTTTTCCAATATTTTTTCTCAAAAATGATGAAGAAGAAGAAGAAGATGAGGATGATTGCTTGCAAAAGGACTTCGCCCTTTGACCGACGGCGACGAATTTCATTTTTTTTTTCCCGTCAAGTAATATTTTTAGGCTGTTGCCTTTGCCTGAATGTTGGCCTGATGATGATTTTGAATATTGATGATGATGATGATGGGTAATCATTGTTTTCAGGTTAAATGTTTTGTTTTCTTTTTTGCCTGTTCATTAACAATGTTAAGACGGTTGAGACGAATCCAACAATGCGACAAATTTTTACCTTCAATATGATGATGATCATCATAAGTTTTCTCTTCGATGTTAAGCTGTTTCATGCTTGCCCAAGCAACGCTTGCCTTAAATGCATGAACTTTTGGTTGTTTGTGTTGACACCTACATAACAAACCATCACTTTAAAACAATCGAAAAGCCTTTTTGAGGGGGTTAGATTGTGTGTTCGTTCGTTTGTTTAGACAAGTTATTTGTAGGAAGCATCAATTGTAGCATGCCTGTAGGATCCTCGAAATTTTTGACATTTTTTCAATCGTTTTTCATTGTTGCTTCTAACGCAAGTGTGGTGGCCATTTTTGTTTTTTCAACACACGCACACAGACAATCAGTCTTATCATCTTCACGGAAGAAGAGCATTTCATAAAGGACGAATGCAACAAAATGCCATTTTTCATGCATAAATCAAAAAATTTGGCCTTCCAAATCTTTTTTAATTAGATTAAAAAACATCATCCTGACATTCGATGGAGATTTTCTTGAATTGATAACCAGCCAAACAAACAAACAGAAAATCTTTCAAAAAATTTTCAACAAGAAGAAAGTGAAATTGCGCGTGCGTCTCACGTTTTTGCCATGAGTTTGGTATGGCCTGTCAAAATGAATTGTTTCTCATTGGAAAATTCGTGAAAAAAATAAAATTTTTTCAAAAAAAGTGACATGTCATTTATGAAAAATGCCTTTGCCTAATCTATCTATCGATCTATGTGAAAATCATTGTAAAAATTAGTTTGCTTTTTTTCTCCTCAGAAATAGCTGATTGATATATTTATATATTGATCGAGAGCTCTTTATCAAAATTTCTCTCTTTCTTATCTCTCGCCTGTTATCTCTCTTTCTCTCAAGATGAAAGACAAATTATTATTAAGTGATGAAAATGATTTAAATCATTTCTTGAAATAAAAAATTATAACATTTGAGCCACCATATTGAAAAAATGCGGTAATTATATATGTGAACGGGACGTCCATCTTATTATGAAAGAAATTGTTTCTTCTAAAAGTTGTTATTAAATTTTTTATCCCTCAATCAAACAAAATAAAGTTAGTCTTAAACTGATAATTTTCAGAGAAAAAAGTGTCGTCATTGGGCAAATCGATAGCCAGTGAGTAAGTGGACACACTGAATAGGATAGTTTTTCTTTTTAGGCTAAGAATTTTTCGGCCTTTGTCCCCGTCCTAAATGATGACCATTTAGGCGAGATATGTAATTACAGTTTTATTTTAAAATTTTTTTCATTTTTTTTTCAAAATAAATTTGCTAAACATTGATATAATACCAGGGTTTTAATAAAAAATCATTATTATCGTCTAAAGGGGCTAGATCAAACCAACAGGCAAGGGAAATGATATTTCGGAAAAATATCACTTTTTTTTTTTTTTGGTAAAATTATGGAATGGTGGTGTTAGTTTTCATTAAACATTTATCATCTCTCATTGGTTTCAATTTTGTTCTCTGTTCTGTGAAACGAAATTCTCGATCTAATTGATGTTGCTTACAAGATGTGTGCTTAGTAAATCGATACCTTATTGTTC
The DNA here is from genome assembly GCA_034190945.1 of Octodonta nipae. Classification (NCBI taxonomy): domain Eukaryota; kingdom Metazoa; phylum Arthropoda; class Insecta; order Coleoptera; family Chrysomelidae; genus Octodonta; species Octodonta nipae. The sequence continues at coordinate 88,649 of JAVLUE010000258.1, read as the reverse complement.
CAGAGATGATGATGAGGTCAAACGATACATGAATTTATGTTTAATAAGCTTTTTTACAAGCAGCTTTATTGGCTAGGAAAAATATCAACCACCACCAGTATTATAACTAACAAAATCTGTTCCTTTTCATTCATTGATTAATTGATTCAAAAATATTTTGATTAGTTTTTGCCTCGTTGTCTGTGTGCAGAACCTTTATGTTTGGTAAAAAAACTTTTTGAATTAAAGTCTTTTGTGATTAATTTTCAGCAGCAACAAAACAAGACAACAACAAACAAAAAAAAAACTCATTTTACCTGCAAAGTTCATTTATTTTGCGTTATTTTGTGAGTATTTCTTTTTTTTCTAATTATTTTCCAACACCGAACAACAGTTTGACTAATTTTCTTGGTCGTGTTGTTTGATAGAAAGAAACCTGAATCGGTGAAAAATGACTCGATCTTCTTCTGCTTGGTTATCGGTTTTTGTTTGCCTCTCAAAGTTTTTTTGTTGTTGTTGTAAAATATGCATAACTTATATTATTACACACACACGAACAGGTCTATCAAATTGATTGATTTATTAAGAAGACCCGAGAAATGGAATTCAATCTTTCTTTAAACAAAACAAAAAAATGCAACTCTTGCCTAACGGTACATTTGTTTTTCCACCATGCCAAGTGTATTGCCATATCTATTCAAGTTCTATGCCACATCATTCATTCATCATTTGTAAACTTTCGAACTAAGCTAAGTGGCAAAACACTAAATTTGCTGTTTTTAATTGTTTCAAAACAAGAATTTTTTCTCGCAAATCATTCAATGATTCACTGAACTTTAAACGAAATTTCAATTCCAAAATCAACATTTTGAATCATCAATGTATCGAAATGAGAGTTTGAATAATCGAGTCAATCGAGAATGGTCATTCAAATGAATTTAGAGCAACACACACATTTAAGGTAACAACAAGCCACAATCATTCAGAACAATACACCTGATGACGACAAAGATGGCCACAAAAATAAAAATAAAAAATACGACAACTATTGTCCGAAAGAAAGGAGAGGTCATTGATAAAAGAATGTACGTCAGGCATGATATGTGACGTCGTGTCATGTTGAATTGTAATTATTAATTGTTTTAATACTAGAACTATATACTTTTTTCTTGCTGTTGTTTTTTCAACTTGGTTGAACCGTTTATGTAAGGTATAGTGTCTTTATCTTTGCTCATTTCACTGATGCTGAAACTTGACTGAATACATTCATATAGTATGTATGAATGCTGTACATAAATACAGTATTTTTTTTTTGGGTAGAGCTAATTATAGTGATAATAATAATAATGAGAATGGTGTACAATTGAGGAGTCTCGCCCCGAAATCTCAAAATAAAAAATTATTATTATTATTACAAACACTTTTCATCATCACCACCACCACCAAGAACAACAACAATAATCTATTGCCGCCATCTTGTTTTTGATTGTTATTGTTCATTCATTATATTTTGGTGGTTAGGTTTGTATGTCGTATTTAAATGGAATAAATTCCATTCATATATAATGTAATTAACGTTGATAATTTTTTTTGAAAAAAAAAAATTTATTATTATTACGCATAGTTTTAACAACCTTTTCATTATATAACGATTAAAATCAAAGAAAAAGGGGAAGATGGAGATAAATCACTTGGTTGGTGTAGAGCACTGTTTACACTACTTGCTGTTGTCACTTCATTTTAGATTAAACATGAAACACGATTTCTTTTTCTATTCAACCAAATCTATTAATGCTTTCTAGCAGCGAAAAAATTAATGCAACCTATCAATTAAAGTCAAACGAAACAAAACAAAACACAAAGCTAAACAATTCTGAAGAAACGCCAAAATGGAGAAGCAATACCACCATAAAGCTCGATAGTATCGATGGTAAAATAAGATTTTTGATCAGACAATGAGAGAAATTTTTAAACAAAAAACATTCGATGTCGTTGATGGGTTGATAGTTGCAACGCTGGTACGTGCCATCAGATTAAAATTCAGTATTCATTCATTTTGTTGTTCTTGCCGGATATTAAACATCACATTGGATGGTGCATCTTGTTGCATCTCATAGGCTTCTTATCATCCTATTTTAATCTTTATCCGTTTAGTCATTCATCCATCTTGTCGAATCTTTATAAGAATAAACTTTGAAAAACAAAATGACGACGACAATATATTTAGTTGTCTTTATAAAAAAAATCGTGATTCAATACAACAACGACAGATTGTGTGTTTCTTTCTATTAATCTTCTTGCTGTTTTCATTATAATGAATTGGTATTTATTAATAGACAAAGGTTTAATTTCTGATTTTTAATTTCTTTCCATAAAAAAAGATGGTAAATTACAGTAAATAATGCTCGATCATACATATATGATGGGATTCTGTATGATGACGTTCGTCATTCGATTCAATCGATTGGTTGCTTCTCCAATTTGATCTTTGATTCCTTTTACCAGAAGAAAGCATGAACAACCAATTTTATAATGACGCCAGAATGGTGTTCGTGTACTATTCATCTGATATTATTACCTGATTCTACCTGGTCAAACTAATAACATTTTCGAAAAAATATGACTGATGTGACGTTGAACAGGGTGAAATAGAAGAGGAGAGACTGTCATAAAACATCATCCAACGCTTTTTTTTTTTTTTTAGAAAAATCTTGTTAGTGATGCTTCAGAAATGATGGCAGGTATAGACTAACTGGTTTTCAATCACTTTGATTATTCTTCTCATCCAAAGTCACCAAAACAGAACAGAAAGATTTCCAATACATAATAATGTATAACAAACATACCAGGTATGTTCAATACAATCTTTATGAAAGGCTAATTCATCAACTAAAAATTTCGTGTCTTCGGCTTCTTCTTCTTCTTCTTGTTTGAAAGAATTTCAGTCTGGTTGGCAGTGTCGTCAACCAGCGATTCACATGTCACGTTGTTTGTGTGTCCTCTTCATAATAATCTTCATCATCATCCTCCTCACTCACTCACTCACTCATTGCATTCCTTGTTTGGTAGAGATTGAATATGTGAATGTCTTGTCCTTGTTGTTCTTCAAACATCATCATAATGATGATGATGATGATGATGATCTTTGTTCACCAAAAAAACAAACCTGCTGCAAAGTTGCATCAAAGTTCTAATTATGCTCGAATCTGGAGAAAAATGATGAGAAGGATGATGATGATCAATAAACATCATCTCTGTTCTGGTTGCAAGTCACTCATTTCATTCATTCATTGAGAGATGATGGATGCTTGCAAAAGAGAGAAAAAAAAAGTCAACCCGAACAATAATTCCATTCTCGAATCTTTATTTAAAATTGATCGCTCGTCATCGGTGTGTGTGTGTGTGTCGTGTGTAATGTCCTTTTTGAACGGAGATTGTTGTTCTATTCGTTATTCTAAATATTTGACGACAAAACATCCATTGTTGTTGAAGTGGCTGGTTGGTTGACTGGCTGGTTATTCATTAACCAAAACAAGATGACAGCCAAACAGCCAACCAGAAGAAAAAAACAAAAATTGTCTCCTTTCTTCTTGTCTATTCAGGTTTTCCATTCTATTCATTCATTTTCAATGAATGATGATGAATTTTTATGAGGTTTAATGGCATCGAAATTCAAAAAGGTTGACTGGTTGTTTGGTTGTGTTCGATCTTTTTTCGATCGTTTCTTTCATTATCTTCTTCTTGTTGTTCATCTTCATCATTGATCAAACTCTTTTGGGTTGGGTGTGGGTTTTTCTCGATTTTTTCGCTTATTGTTATACACATCTGATACAGGTATTGATGATCATCAATGGTCGTTGTCGTTTGTTCGATGTGATGATTGGCAACCATTCATATATTGGATGACCAAACTCTCTATCTATCTGGACATGTCTCTTGTTCGTAGATTTAATTGCTGATCATTAACTGGAGGTAAAGTCGTTGTTCTACTTGCCTGTTTGTTTGTTTGTTTGTTTGTTTGTTTGTTTGGTTGGTTCTTTATGAGTTGAACATGTCAGATATAATTAGTTTTCTTCTCCAGAGGTTCAATCTAACAAAGAAAGACAAAAATGCGAAAAGAAAATTAGTCGTGTGATGGTCAAGAAACTGTCGGGGCCAGTATTGCACTCTTGGTACTAATAGGTTTCTCAGTGTTGTTCCGTGTTGTTGTTTTTGTTTTCTCGGGGCCAAAAAATACACAGTTAATTACAGTGTTGAAAATAATGTACCCACACTGTCAAGCATAACATGCAGATATTGGCAGGTAACACAAGGCCATACCTTGTTTCTTTCTTTGTGACATTGATCATCTCTCGGTGTGATGGTCCATCTATCATGTGGAAAGTCCATAAACCTTGGTGGCGGTACCCAACTATAATAATGATAATCTAATAATAACAGTTAAAGTTACTGTCAAGTAATTGACTTTTTTTTTCAAAACAAAACTTGCTACTTTAGGCCCAAGTTTTTTAATTTCTAGGTTTTTGTACCTAGAGCTAATGAAAGTGAGCCTAGCGGCTTTGGAATAATAATTGAAAAGAAAACTGAACAGAAACCAATCATCAGGCTTACAGGTCGATAGATGGATGATCTAGTGCCCAAAAGAGAAAGTTAAAATTTCTGTCGTCTGAAGACGATTCATCAAATGACATTTTAAGCAAAAACAACAACAACAACAACAGAAAGAGTTGAAAAAACAAGGTCCCAAGGTCTCTCTCAGGTTTTTAGTAAAACATAATTGACTTATGCCTGCCCTGCTCTGCCCTGCCGCCAGACGTGTTTTGTGTGTTTGGTGAGACATTTTCTAAGATTCGTTTCAGTGTCGCGCGAGTTTTTCGGGCATTTTGATCGAACGATCAAAAAGTGTCAGCTAGTGTTTCTTTGTGAAAATCCCGAAATTCTTTTGTTTGTTGTTCAACTGATTAAAAATGAACCTAGGGCCTCATCAAAACAAATTGACTTTGAACTTGGTTGTTTTCGAATGAAGGGCGCACAAATAATCGTTTTGACTTTGACCCAATCAAATGTGTCAATTGATAAATGGATGAGGTCTTGCCATGAGAAAAAAAAATCTACCTTTTCTTTTCTCTGGACTGTTTGGTATTTTTTTCTGTCCGGGTTTGTGTTACAGCCCAATTCGTGATGATGATAATTCTTAATTGCGGCCAGATCATCAAAAAAAGTGACTCGGTCATTTTATTCGTGATTTCGTCGCCGTCTACAGAAATGCGGCATGTCTCAAACAAACCTTGTTGTCTAGGTCCACAGTTTTTTTTAGATCATTTCTCAAATGGTCAACAGCACAAAATTCATTAGTATGGAGAGTGAAGTAGAAGCCTAGCTTGCTCATCATCTCGCCAATCACAATGGATAGCTCTGTCAGAACCCTATAATTTTCGGTGTGACATTTATGTGTCGTCAATGTTGATCAGCTCTCCTCACATGATAAATGATTGATCTTGGGGAGAGAGAGAGAGAGAGAAATAGTCGGCAAATCTCTTCTCTTTCAAAAAATCAATCAAAATGCAGACCAATGGTCAAGCATGTCACATGGCCTTTTTGGTTGTTCTCTCACTATTCAATGGTAGTTAAAGTACATCGTTCGGATGAAGTTCCTTCGTTCGAACACGGATGTGTTTAGAACCGAGTTTAGCTTTTCATCATCTTTCGAAACAGCGTACACTCTTTCAGAATTTTTTTTTTTGTTTTACCGCGATGTCATCAGGCGAAGAGATGACCCTCTTCTTCTTCTTCTTGCTGTTGCATCGAATCAATTTGATTGTTTTGTCTGGGGGTTTGAAAGAATTTTGATGAAGCTTCTACTTGATGACCTGTCTATCTGTCTCTCTGTGTGTTTTTTGAACAAAAATGTAACGTTGTTTGTGTGTTTGCCTTTTTTAATCTCTTTAATGTCTCTTTTTCGCTCTCTCTCTCGCACTGTGTTTTTGTTCTTTGTTAGTCTATCTATGGATGCATGTATGTATCTCATTTTGTTAATTCATTCTCTTGCTGTTGTTTCAACAAGCAAGCAAGATCACACCCTCCATCACCTGTCTATCTCCTCCCATTTGATCACTTTTCATAGACAACGTTATACCACACACACACACAGACAAACATCTATCTTGTCGTCGTGTTTGGTGTGTGTGTGTTTGTCGCATCATTGCTGTTGTGCTTCACTTTCGTCGTTGAATTGTGTGTGTGTGTGTGTTGGTTGGTTGGCTGGTTGGATGGTTGTGTTGTGTTTTGTCGACAATGAAAAGACCTACGACGACGACAAAATAGATAGAGTGGCATATTCGGTGTTGTGACGCGACGACGACAACAACAGCAAGGACAACCGAATTGCTTGTTGTTGTATGCAATATGTGTATGACCACCGCCACCACCAAAAATCGCCATCATCAAACACAAACCAACACTTTTGAAAGTCAGTGTCTTGTTGAAATAGTTCGCGACAACAACCATCTTCAATGTTTGGCTTAAAAATCTTCAAACCATGTTTGAACAATGTGTACTAATCTATTGAATTCATGAAAAAAGCATTTGTTTTGTGATCTGATAATCATTTTTACTGTTTGTTTGTTTGTTTGTTATCTTATTGTTAGTTTTTGTAAATAACATTTTGATCAATCTCTGATAGTCTTAACAAATATACCGTGTCACTTTAGAAAATGTCAACCCTTTGATCTGATACTACTGGGCCAAAAAAAATTTTACCATTCAAATATCAATTATCAATGACTTTGGGTCTTGAAACTCCACCACCAAGACAAAAGTCACATTTCAGTGATCAAGTTAAACAGCCGCAACAAGCTGAAAAACCTGACCAATTGACCATCAATGTTGTTGATGGCGATCAAAGTGATTATATGCTTGAAGAATATGCTATGGAATATCGACACAAACAACACTCCCGCCAAGACCAACCAAGACAAATGTTGAGCAATCTTTCATCAGATCAAAAAAAACCACCATCAAACAAACAGACAGTCAAAAGAAAGTTGACCAATCAATTTGATGATCTGATCCAATTGAAACAACAGGCAAAAAGCACCAAATATCAACATCGCTATTCGAATACATTCAACACAACAGAACACAATCCCAATCCAACCATAATAATGCCACACAACAATTCCGATAGTGTTGTCGTGCCTTGTGAGTTCTTTTTTTCTGGACATTTTTCAAACATTTCAAAACTCTTTCCAATCTGTTTGTCGATCATTCTTTCAAAAATTTCATCTCTCTTAATAATTTGAATTATTTTTCTGATTTCAGTGATGGAGAAATTGAATCTCGACAAGCTATTCAAATACGGGTCCAGTGCGTTAGCGGCGGCGGCAGCATCGGCCAATACCGCAACCACAACGGTCGTCAATTCGGCCAATCATCATCATCATCACCATCATAACAACCCATCACCATCATCAATTGAATCACCAGCAACAGCAACATCATACTAGTGCGGCTGCGGCGGCAACAGCGATGGCTGCTGCCGGTTTTCCCACCGGGAACACCTTGTTCGATATTGCCTCGTTGATGTTGTTTGGCACACACGCGTTACCGATACGGTTGAAAATTCTGTTGGATCGATTGTTGTGCACGTTGGAGCATGATGAGCTGGTCAATTTGTTGCATGCTTTTGGTTGGTCCTATGAAGACTATTCCCGAGGTTACATGCTTCAGGTGAGTTTTTTTTTTTCTGTTGAAAGATCTACCTGGGTTGGCATAGGGAAAGTTTCCTATTCCGATTTTCTGCCTTGATTAGTGGCATTTCAAGTTTTCTGAGAAAACATCAAAAGTCAGATTGTAAGATATTTTTTAGGCCTGTAGAGAGTGCCTGAACTGCGCGCCAAGGTATTTTCCCTCAAACAAAAATTAATTAGGCGCCACAACACACGTGTTCAGCATAATAATAATGATAAAACATTGTATATGTGAATGGCGTTTATGTTTAAAATTTTTCTTTCTCGATAATTGATAAAATCACAACAATCCATCACAAAAATTATCAGCACGTGTGTTGCATTTGTTGTTGAATGATTAATACGCATGCTCCAAATGCATTCCAAAAAGATTAATCACCAAAATTGATAAAATCTTTCTTTTTTTTTTGAAAAGAAAGTTTCCCCAGGACCGGCCAATTTTTGTAAAATTGAAAACGTGATCATTCTTTTCTGGTAATTAACGAGAAAGAAAACTAATCTCAATTTCAATCACAATGTATCAATTAATTTTTCCATGATTTTAGAGGGAAAAAACACACACACAAATGACGTTACATTAGTGAAACTGCAGAGTTTGAAAAAAAAGATGCCAATGGGCATAAATGCACACACACACACACTGACATCAAATGAATCGATATATAAATAGTTTTATAGCGATGTTGATTTCTTGTGATGATCACACTTGATGACAGTCATTCACATCTTTATTTTATGCTGTTTGTTTGTTAAATTGAATAAAACTTTTAAACATCAATAGAAGAAATGGCCGAGTATTGTCGTTCTGGTTTTTTTGTCGTAAATCTTCTCCATCTCTGCCATCAAAAGGTTCACAAGGGTTGTTTTACCAACAAGCTTTGCTTGTGACTGAAATAAAATGAAAGATTATGGCAGCATAACATAACAGGGCTTAGCATGGCATGGCACGGCACGAGATGTGTCATAAAACAAGGCGAGAAGTGTTGTTTCCAGTGTTGTGATGCTTTTTTTTTTCTTAAGAGAGATTTGATAGGCTTTACTTGGGCTTCTTGTTATCTATTCACCATCATCGATTCATCATTCATTTCATTGAGTTTTAGACTTTAAAAAAATTCTTCAAATCTAGCTTTCTTAAGAAGACCTAAACACTTTAAGTAAACAGCTTATAGTTTTGTTTGTTTTTTTCTGGCGTAATGAAAATAGTCCACATTCCGTGTCCATTGTAAAATCAAAGTTACGGTTTTTTTTTTGTTTATATTGAGCATTTAGATTTACTATATGTTTATACCCAAAAATCATAAACATATCTAATGGTGTATGATAAAATCTACGCCATCTTTGTCTTTGATCTGACACGAGTACGTACACAAATATCGTTATAAACAGAGTTATAATAGTGTAAAAATTTTTTTCATTCTAATAACAACTCGGAATGAGATTGTGTCGGCGGCATTTCAATAGCAGCGACGCTTTACTTTTTGTGCGATAATTTTTCTAAAAAAAATTCATCATTTTAACAAAAACAGCAACATTGTCATGTCATTTGTGAGTTTTTCTGGTGTTTGTGAATCGGCATATTAAAAAAAACCGAAAGAATCTAAAGGTTTTTGTTAATCGAGCCAAAAAAAACAAGCATCTCAACAACAAGCTTGCGCAACGCGCTTCAACAGCTCAAGAATAAGATGAAAGGAGCCTTTGTGAAAGAAAAAGCCGCCACCGCCGCGCAAGCCAAACAAACAAACACTCTACCAGCTTAAAAGATGACAATTTTTTTTTCAAAGCAAAAAAAACGATAAAAAAGAAGAAGGGGAGAGCCTAAATAAGAAAGTTCTAAGGGAGATTTGTTGTTTTAATGTCTCACAAACCATCAAACAAACAAAAATCACACCTAAGATTCCTTCTTTCTTTGCTTCGGTGTGACGTGTGCGCTCAGAAAGCTCAATAATGAATGCTTGTTGCGCTTCCTTTTCTTTATTGATTTTGATGAATAGAAACTTGCAATTGCAATTTGTCTCTTTGGTTCATCTTTCTAGATAAGAGAGATGAATGGATAGATAGATTGCGCGGCAAGAGCATCTCACAGGGAACAAAATTTTATTAGTTTTAGGGCAACCATATAAAAAATACTGATCGTTAACTGAAAAGTGTTTGCTTTTGGTTATATAACAACGGTAATGATATTATTTATGTCTCACAAATCTTGCCCCCTGTCCATCCACAAACGACGATCATTTTGAGTTTTTGAGATGAAGGGAAAAAAAGTCAAAGGCGGTCAAGATGAAAAATTCCTTGACACAGGATTGTTGTTGCTGTGTCAACATTGGAAAATTATTTAAGTCAACCAACACTTACCTTGAGGCTATCCACCTCATCACTATAATTTTCTATTTTAATAAATAAATAATTTAAGCATTGATAATGGGACAAGTAAAATCACTCAAAACAATAATTTCCCCTTCAAATTATTTGAAACAGAACGTTTGTCTCTGTTGCGCATTGCGTGTTTCGAACCTTTTTTCTCCCAAAAAGAACACTGTTTTGATTGTTTGTTCGAACAACTGGATGATAGTTTGTGATGTTAGTTTGTTGTAGTTGGTTGGTTGGTTGGTTGTTTTTTTTTCAGACTTTCCAGTAAGTTGAAATATTTGCTGTGTTTATATTAAGTGATCATGATGATAGTCGTCTTGGTCGTCGTACAAACTACCAAGTTCAAATTCCATAGGAAAACAACCTCAGTACTTTACCCAGCAGAACAAATTCTGGTTGGCTGGTTGGTTTTTTGTCAAAAGTTTGTTTGTTTTTCAACCAGAAAGTAAACATAAATAAAATGTCGAATCCAAGGAGAAGAATGTCATTGAGCGCATGCCTCATTTTAGTGCCAAAAAACTATCAAGAATCTTATTTAAATTTGTTTATACAATCAACAATCCTCGTGATGAAGAATTTCTTCTGTGATCCATCTGCTCTTCATTCTCATATTGACATTTCTGCTCTCTGTGAATGACCCGCCAAAGAAAAAACACTAAAAGAGACAGATTCTGTTGATAAATTGTGTTTGAACAAGAAAAGATCATATCGAGAACATTAAGACACACTGTGTTGTTTTCTGTTGATTGATAAACAATCACTTCTCAACCCCAAAACTATGGTAAAGATTTACCAGAGAGTTAAGTTAACCTAAAAACAAGCAAATTGTTTATGTTATCCCGTTGTTGATGGTGGTTTTTTTTTTGGTTTAAATCATTTTAAAGATCAATCACCTCTCTCGTTTAAAATTGGCTTAAAACATTTTACAATGCCACCCGCACACCAATTCTAGAGTTTCTAAAATTTTTTTCTTCTCCAACAGGATTCCATTGGAAACATATTGACCAAATGGATCATCGTCTCGAAAGAGGAGGAGATTTATATTATTCAATTGTTTTTGAAGTTCTCAGAAACCAAAACCATTGCACAAAACTTTGTGATGAATGAAACTCAACAACAAATCCCTGGAACCACTTCGACGACAACCTCGAACTTGACCACATCCACCACCACCACTACCACCACAACATCAATCAATAATAATGTTGTTGTTCCTGGAATGCATGGCCCATCGAACCATCAATTCAACCACCAATACTCCTCCGAATCAGGTGCAATAATTGCTGCGGCAGCGGCCGCCGCAGCTGCGGCCAATAACTTTAGCAAGGAATACGAGCTTACCAAAAAACTAGTAGATTGTAGCAATACAAATTTCTTGAAAAATAATTCGTTGTTGAGTCCGGCGGCTGCTGTTGCAGCGGCGGCAGCCTTCACTCTCCACGGCAATAAACCACCGTTGATGGTCGATGTTCCTAATTCATTGAAACTTCAAACTTCCCATCATACCCAACAACATTCGACCTCAGCATTATCGTTGGACATGCGCAATGGTGGCAGTATCAATAATAATAATAACTCATCGCCTTCCAATAAAGAATTGGGATTCGCCAACTCGGAAAACAATGTCTACCAAAGCCAAAATCATCATCATCATGGTAAACATTCGAAATCGCAACGAGCTTCGAGTTTTGAAGAGAACGACGCCCATCATCAAGCTCATTCTTATCAGTCTTCAAAGTTTGTCAAACAATCTCGTTTGTCTTCAACTAGTTCGAAAACGAGCAACACTCGAAATTCATCATCATCATCGCCATCGTTGACACCACCGAAAAACAACAACAACAACAACAATGATCATCATCATTCAAAATCATTGCACAGAATTGAGAAATTGGTCTCGTCACAAAACTCAAGTGTTGTCTCATCGCTCAATCCGTTGGATGCGTTTGTTTCGCCATTCGACTTTTCATCAACACCAACAACAACCAATGCCCGCACTAAAAAGTCAAACAATCAGGAAGCAAAGAATGCTATCTCTCCTGTGGTCTCATCATTATCAACTTCATCGTCATCGGCCACTGCAACCACCATGACCAATCCGCTGTTGTCATCTTTAGCGGTAGCGGCCGCATCTTCACCATCATTGGCCAACTTCAACCAGCTTCTCAATCCGGCTTTGTTGAGTGATTTGTCGGCGGCAGCCAGTCCCGGCGGGAAATACGCTGCCGATTATTGTAAACAATTAGATCTCTCCAATCCGGCCACGGCTGCAGCAGCAGCCGCTGCGGCCGCCGCTGCCGCTGCAGCTCTCAACAAAAACTTGGATTTCAGTCCTTTCACTACCGGTGGTGTGAATAATAATGGTGGTAACAACTCTCAAAATCTCGAACTTTCAAACAAAATCTTGAAAACCAGTGGCAATACTGATTCGGCTTCTGTGAATCAGTCGGAAGCGGCCATCAATCTGTCATCCCATCAGCCAACTAGTAATAAACAATCCGGTTCAAGACAACGTGCTGACAAACAGAATCGGTCGTTAACGATGAAACATATGCGAAAATCGAACAATCCCGCCAAACGTCGCTGGGATCCAATGATTTTGAGCAGTCTCACCACCAATCCAGCCACTGGGAAGAAACGTGTTCAATGCAGTGTTTGTTTGAAAACGTTTTGTGATAAGGGAGCGTTGAAGATTCATTTCAGTGCCGTTCATTTACGTGAGATGCACAAATGTACCGTGGACGGGTGTAATATGATGTTCAGTTCGCGTCGTAGTCGTAATCGTCATAGTGCCAATCCTAATCCCAAGCTTCATACTCCAAATTTTCGACGAAAAATCAATCCTCATGATGGGAGAACGGCGAATCCGTATCCGTTGATTTCGCCATCTCATGGAACTTTATTCGGAATGGGCGGCATGAACGGAACCATCATGGGCAATTTTGATTCACTAAAATCAAGTTTCTCTGATGAACATTCAGAGAAAGCTGGCGATTATTCGGTGGATGGATCGATGTCATCCCATAGCTCTCGAGCCACACCGTCTAACGATGATATGATGATGGTGATGGGCGATGATGATGATGATGACGACGATGATGATGATGATGGCGGAGATTCGATGGTCTATTCTGATGATGTCGATTCTGATGACGAGGATGATGGTCCCGATCATAGAACCATCATCGACGATGATAACACCAAAGATCTCGATGATGATCATGAAGAAGGCAAAGATGATAGAAAATCGAATAAAAGAAATGTCGATGATATTTGTATAGATCTCTCATTGAAAGATTCAGATCACGTTGACCATTCAATGTCCACCGTACCCAACAACAATAACAGCAGCAGCAGTAATCATCATACGAAAAGTCCGAGAAAACGTAAAAATCTCAATCCGATCAAGTTTTCGATCAATACGATGACCACCACTTCAAATAACAATTTGGAGAAGAAAAAGCAACGTGACACCGTTGATGATGAGGATGATGATGTCGCTTATCAATATTTGTCCACTGATGATAACGAAGACGACGACGATGATGATGATGAGATTGTTGGAGTGGTCGATTGTACCTCATCAAGCGATACCACCGAGAATTCTTCCGACCCTCTGACGGACCATCATTCAAATGAAAGAAAAAGTCTCAAAACACCGAAAAGTACCGATTTGTCAAATCAAGTGACCAATGATTTGAATGGAGAAAATGTTGTTTGTTCCGAATCTTCATCATTAAAGGCAAACAATGGGTCAAGTGAAAAGTCGAAAAAAACTATCGAAGATCAATCATAAATAAATATGGTCCTGCGCCTGATTCATTTTGGGACCCAGTTTTATTAAACAATTTTTTTTCAAATGGTTGTGAATTTAAAACCAAAAAAAATTTGATTTACCAACGATCATCCACCACATCAATATTCACTCAAACACAGAACAGCTTTATTGGCCAAAAAAATTGGGCTTTGTTGGTACATCTTCTTCTTAGTTTTTGTCAGGAATTTCTTGTTTTTGTAATTCAAAAATTTTGATCCAATGTTTTATGGATTCTCATAATCGATCTGATCTGGATTATCGATCAATTTTCATCAAACAAATATCACAAGAATTAAACTATAAATATGTCTCTTCGTTCATCATTAATTTAATTTGATTTTTTTTTTGATAAATTTAGTGATCAAGTTATTTAATTTAATTTCACTATCACCATTATTATCATCATCATCATCATCATTATTATTATTATTATAATTCTCAATTAAAAAATTATAAATCAATTGATTACAAACTATGAAAAAAATTAATTTTTAATTGATTTATTTAAAAAAAAAACATATTGATTAAACTTGGTAGCTTGAGTCTCTCAATTTTTTTCTGATTTTATTTGTTGTGCTTATTAATTTATTTATATTAAAAGAAAATAAATTAATTAAAAAAAAATTTTTAAAATAATTGTTTGCCTCACCTGCTATCATCTGGTGGTCTCTAGAAGAGATGGCCAGCTTCAGCTAATTCCGGGCTCAAATCTAGTTGCCACAGTGATTTCCGAACTGTTCAACTCTTCAAGGCGTCTCAATAAAAGCTCACATAAAAAACGAGAAAATTTTAAAAAATCAATATTTAGCCAAGTTTTAGAATTTTTCTATATTTTAAGTAAAACTAAATAAATCCAGTTCGTTGATGTGTTTTTTACTGATTCAGAATGAATGCTCCAATGGTATAAGTAATAGCTTGATGAGAGATGGTGATTTCTATTCATTGCCATGGGATTGATCGAAAACAGCAAAGACAAAATTGTTAATTAATTTGATTTTAATTAAAATAAAAATCCTCTATTTCTTATACTGCTTGATAATTTATGTGTAAAACCACCACCACCAAACAACATTAATCTTTAGGAAAAGTTTGACACTCCGCCTGTTTCAACGAAACAATCAGAATAAATTTATGAACAACTTTCTCTCGCTTGATGACAAATAACAAGTCTTATTAGTTGCTGTAATACGACAGTGTTGTCATTCAATGATTGCTCGTTGGAATTTCCATCATATCGATTAATGGGATCTCTATCGATTGATTGGAAACGATCTTGCCTTCCCACTCATGATGAATTCGAATAAATTTCAGTCATCTTTTAATAATATTTTGTCCTCATAATTTTAACTTTAAAAATTTAAGCCAATTTGAGCGCCATCTTTTGCTTCAAAAACATGTGTAAATAAAACAACGATTTTGCAATTTATTTTTTTTTTTTAAGCAACATTCTCGCTTCGTTCATTTTTTCAAGGCTGTTGTTGTTGAAAATGGTGGTTTTGTTTCAAAAAGACTAATGTTAGTGAAGGCGGCACAAACCCATGGATGATTCAAAATGACTTTTGTTGTTGGTCTACGTTTAGGATCAAGATCCATCAAACTAATGGCCAAAGATCGACACTGTTCACTAACTGTGACATCCGAATTGAACGAAAAACTTTGATTAATTATTATTTTGATCATTTCTTGAGGATCGGAGCTATTGATGAAGGGACTCTCGTAATTGATCATTTCAAAGAGGTTGACACCCATCGAAAAAATATCCGCCGCAAACGGATCATATTCTTTGCCATCGTAGATCTAGAAAGAAATTTCAATCAAGTAATATTCAATATAAACGGTATTACCTCTGGTGCACTGTAAGGGAATGTTCCGCATTGTGTCTTACACAAATGCCCTCGATTAGCTCCAATAACGGAGAAACTAAAATCCGATAGCAATGCTTGATAGTTCTCGTCTATGAGAAAATTTTCCAATTTCAAATCTCGGTGAGAGATGTTTTTCGTATGTAAATAATCAATGGCTTGCATGATATCACGAAACCAAATACGAGCTTGTTGCTCAGTCAGTGGCATCTTCATTCGAGACATGTACGATGAAATGTTACCATTCTTGGCGTAATCCATCACAATATAAGCCGAATGTTGAGTTTTGATCAAATCCCTTGCATGGACAATATTCGGATGAAATATCTTAAACATGACGGTCATCTCTTCACCAAGACATCGGCTCATCCAAACTTTATCGATTTTGGTGAAATCGAATATTTTACAAGCATAAAACTTTTCTTTTATCAAAGTAGGCGGTATGGTGGTAGTAGGGTTATAGTTTTTTTTCCGTAATTTGTAAACTTTGGAATACCCGCCTGCGCCGAGTTCTTCCAAAACTTCATAATTGAGTCGGGACAAAAAAATTGAATGCCTTTCTTCGAGCGAAACGGCGCTTGAATTATTATTTGTGCTGTTGTTGACGCTTGCACCGCCAAATGTCGAATTAAGTTGAGCTATCATGCCCATACCATCTACTTTAGAATTGGAAAAAACTTTTTTCTCATCTATTTCATCGTTATTGTTAGTAGTTGACTTTATTTCAAACAATTTTCGTCTTGTTTCTAGTATCCAATCATCTTGACAGGTCAACAAATCTAATTTCAACATACGATTCGACATGGCAGGAGATGTTTTAAAGTCTGAAACTCTGCACTACCATGAGATGATAAACTTTGGACTATCCGGTTCTCTTTCAAAAACGATGCTTTTACACTTTTCCCAATCATAGCTTTCACTATAGAACAATAGTTGTATGATGAATTTTCTTTATCACCAATTTCGGATTGAGAAACAGTATTTGTTGATTTTAAAATAAAACTTTGACCAAATTTATTATTCTTTTTTTTCGAAAATTTTTGTGATTCTCTGGCCATGGCATGAGGTAAGGTCATCAATGATTTAGATTTGAAACTTTTTTTATGAATCGTTTTCGATTTGGAATCATCTTGATATTTTACTTTCCGCGAAGTGGGCATTGTTTTCCTTTCTCTCCAGAACCCAGTTTTTAACACAAATTTTTTCAAGACAAATTTCGAAACTTTTAAACCAAATCGAAAATTCTAAATTCTCCATTTTAAATAAATCAATTAAAATTCATTTAAAAAAAGCTTTATTTTGTAGCTGAATTTGTGAAATAGGAAAACTATTTCAACGTCTGTGTGATTCTCATGTTTGTTTTTTTTTCAATTTCTCAATGTGACTAAATCAAAATTCGATTCTTCATTCATTTGAATATCATCTTTTCTTCATTACTAGTTTTTTCTTTTGCATCTTCACAGTTTTTATCAATTTTGAAAATGATTTGAACCGAAATTTGTGCATGCTTTCAATTGTTAATGTTTTTTTTCATTTTTTCAACACAAATACACGAGTACATAATGTATCGAATTGAAAAATTGATAAGCTATTTTTAAAACAAACCATGTCTCAATCATTGGCAAACAGATCATCAAATTTGTTTCGACGTCAATTCACAAGCAAACAAGCTTCTTTTAATTTTTTAATTCAACATCGATCGTTTTTTTCGGCTGTCGGTGTGTTACGGTCAATTCTTAAAATTCGATACATTATTTTGGGATCGGCTGTTGGCGGGGGTATCCATGTTAATAATGTATGAAAAACTTATTTAATAAATCAATTAATAAAATTGAAAATTTTAAACAGAAATACAATGAATGGAAGGAAAGGCTTCCAGATTTTGAATGGATCAAAAATTTGATCCCGGATGATGAAAAACAAAAAGTTTTTAAACAAACTCTGTTCAGTTTGAAGGAGCGTTTCACATCGGATGATGGACTAATTGATGCTTTGTTGAAAAATTCTCAAGATACTATAAATCAGTTTCGTGAAATGTTACGCGAAAAACAGCTGAATCGTGGTATGTAACCGGGAGTTCTTTTGAATTTATTCGAAAAAAACTAACGTTGACTACAGATAATTTCTACTTGTATTTGTCACCAGACACAACTACTGTTGATAAACAATCACCGATTAAATTGACAAACACAACTCAAGCCATCAAAAATCCATTTGCTTCATCGTCGACTTCTGGAGACAACTTGAAAAACTCGGAAGCCGACCAAGAACGACTTCAAAAGTTACATGAAGAGTTGATAACTATCAAAGTAATAATTTTTTTCAGATATTTTGAGTTTTCTAAATTTTCTTTCTTCATTTAGCGTAAATATCAAAAAGAAATTGAAAGACTAGAAAATGAAAATAAAGAGTTGAGAAAAATGGTGCTCTTGAAATCTGATAAATCACAGGCTTCAGAAAAATTGAAAAAAGTCAACAAAACTTTGATTGATTTGTATTCAGACGTTTTAGACGAATTGAACGATTATGATTCCAATTACAACACTCAGGACCATTTACCTCGTGTTATTGTAGTCGGTGATCAAAGTGCCGGGAAAACTTCAGTCCTTGAGATGATTGCTCATGCAAGAATATTTCCGCGTGGTGCGGGTGAAATGATGACTCGGTCACCAGTTAAAGTCACTCTAAAAGAAGGGCCATATCATGTTGCAAGGTTCAAAAATTCCAATCGCGAATATGATTTAACCAAAGAAAACGATTTGGCTGAACTACGACAAGAAATCGAAATAAGAATGAAATCGAAAGTTGGCATGGGAAAATCGGTTAGCAAAGATGTGATACCATTGACGGTGGAAGGTCCCGGCATACCTCGTATGGTTTTGATTGATCTACCTGGAGTTATCAGTACTGTGACTACGGAAATGGCTGCTGATACCAAGGAAGCCATAGCCGAGATTTCCAAGCACTACATGAGCAATCCGAACGCTATCATTTTGTGCATTCAAGATGGATCGGTTGATGCTGAACGCAGTATAGTCACCGATTTAGTATCGCAAACAGATCCGCAAGGTAAAAGAACAATTTTTGTTATGACCAAAGTCGATTTAGCCGAAAAGAACATGTCTGATCCTAATCGTTTGAAAAAAATTCTGGATGGTCGACTTTTTCCAATGAAAGCTCTCGGGTATTTCGCTGTTGTGACAGGCCGTAGTGGAAAAGATGATACGATCACATCCATCAAAGAGTATGAGGAAGAATTTTTTAAAAACTCCAAGTTGTGCAAGTAAATTGTTTTGATAACGAAAAATTTTCTCTTTGAAACTGGATTTTTTTTAAGACAAGGTATTCTCAGTGCTTCTCAGTGCACAACACAGAGTCTCAGTTTGGCAGTGTCGGATTGTTTTTGGAAAATGGTCAAGTCAGCAGTCGAACAACAAGCTGACTTGTACAAAGGTTTTTTCAATTTTAGAGATTCAAATTTTTGAAAAAATATTTAATCGCAATTCTAGCAAGAAAGTTCAATTTAGAAACGGAATGGAAAAACAATTTCAGCAAATTCCGTGAACTTGATCGGGACGAACTTTTCGAAATCGGAAAAAATCAAATTTTAGATCAATTGATGAATTTGTGCCATTTCAACGAAGTCTATTGGTTTTTAATTTTTTTTATTTGAATTTCAAAGACTTAATTATTTTTTTTGATAGGGAAACCTTGTTATTTAAAAATCTCAACGAAAAATTTAAAATGTTCATTTTTGAAGATATTTATTTGCCGTGTGCAGAGAAAGCTCAAAATGATGAGAATTTTAATGTGTTGGCCGATATAAAATTGAAAAATTGGATTGACAACATTCTTCCAAGTGCCACTGTCGGTGTAGGGTGGCAAGTGTTGAGTGAACAGTTGTTGAAAGTTCTGAATAATACAAATGAAAACGATCGAAATCTAAGTGAAGATCAAACCAACACAGAAAATGACTTTCATCTGTTTAAAACACTTAAAAGCACTGTTGCCAAAGAGGTTCTTGATCAGCACCGGTGGGATTCAAAAGCCGACGATGTTTTGGTAAAAAATTTCAAGATCAAATATAAAATATTTATTTTTTTCTACAAAAAGAAATTGCTGCAAATGAACGCCGCCGAAGATCGAGTGGTTTTAAATAAAAATAAATGGATGGAATCCGCCAAATATCTCGAGGACTTGATTATTGATCAAATTTTAGCAAGTAAAGAATTGAATCGTTTTTTTTCAAAATTTGTGAACAATTTTCTTCTAGCCGAAAGTAAGTTGAACGAATTGATTGGTCCCAATTGGTTCGATAGATGGACTCAATGGAAGTCCCGTAACAAAGAGGAGCTCATCAATGTCAACATCAAAAATGAGCTCGATAATCTTTTATTTCAACAAAATGTAAAATACTGTTCAATAAGTTATAGTTTAATTTGTTTTTTTTCCAAAGAACCTAAAACCTAATCTCGATTCTGACGATTTGTTGCTAGTCAAAAAAAATCTCAAAGTTAAAAAGATCGAAGTGGCCGATGAAGATGTAAATTTTCTATTTTTAATTTAAAATAATTTCAATATTCTTTTATAATTCAGGTAACCAACGTTTGGAAAGAGATGTATCGAATAAATTTTTTGAAACATTTGTTGAACAACGCCTATCAATGTGAAAAATACTTTGCCCATTACTTGTACAAAATGGAATCTGACGTAAATATTTTTTTTTTCAAAATTTTTTTCTATTTTTTAAATTTCAGATTGCCTGCGATGATATTGTTTTTTTTATCGGATACGAAACGTTTTGCAAACATCATCTAAAGCTCTACGTCATCAAATCACCATATCGAAATACAAAGGCTTAATCGAGAAATTAAAGAAACTTTAGATGATTTCAATCAAGATTATCAACGTAAATCGACGCTTCTCACCGGAAAACGAGTTGACCTCGCCGAAGAACTAAGTAAGTTTTTCAAAAAAATACTCTAGAAATTTGAAAATTTTCTTTATGATAGAACGAGTTCGACAAATTCAAGAAAAACTCGAAGAGTTTATCGCAGCCTTGAATAATGAAAATATTTATAATGCATCAAAGTTTGTTTTTTTTTCTAAAATTTTGCCCTGTTTTTCAAATTATTAGTGAAAATTGTTAGTAATTACTATTATTATTATTGTTTTTGAAATTATTTTTTAATAATGTGGAAATTAGTCGAAATTAAAAACCAACACCACTCCTGAATTAAATTGCGTGTTACCAATTTGACGATCAATTTAATTGTGTGACACTTGAATTGATCAATGTTAATATGATTTCATTAAAGCTTATGACCGTTAAATCAGTGTTTTTTTCCTAATATTACGATATCATTTAAATTTCTGATTAATTTGGTTAGTTGGTGAAAATGGTTTGGTCGCTAAGTTATGCTGATTGTTTGTTCGGATTAGATTTAGCCAAAAAAAAGTGTTACTTATGGGCAACAAACACTTTTATAAAACGCAACAGATATGATATGAATTCCATTTCCTTTGGTTTGTTTTCAAAAATTTTTTTCCAAACATTTTTTAGTTTTCAAACGTTTGAATTGAGAAACATCACCCATTCGTCACCTGGGTATAGAAAAATTTCAGTTGATCCTGGTTGCCTAGGTGGTTGTTGTTTTTTCTAATTATCAACAAGCCACGTCGTTCAAAACGGATTTTTTCTTCTAAATAACCTGTTGCGATTTGAGAATTCAATAGAAAAAAATTTATTGTTATTGGTGACGGCAACGAAAAAAAAAGAAGAAAACCAGGTAAGTTAAAATAAACTACCTGTATGAGTGTGTTGTTAAGCTCAACCTCAGCTACCCCACAGACACACATGGAAGCACACCTTCGATACTCAATCACTTGTGACAGAATTAAACTCACCTTTTCCTTGATCAAAATCATCATGTCTGTTTGAGTGTTTGTTTGAAAAAAGCGCGTAGAAAGACTTGTAGTGGTGGTAGTCGTGGTCAATAGAAAATTACCTAAAAGTACATGTGTTAAGTGTGTGTGTGTGTGTGTGTGTGTTTGTTGTGTACTTTGACCCAAGTTGACAAAAATATTAGCCGTTTTTTCCTTTTCATTAGAAAACAAAAAGGTGCAGCAACACAGTGATTCAATTGTTTAATGAAAAAAGTAAATTTGTTTTGTTTTCTCCCTAAAAAATAACAGAGAAAATTCAGGTCAAACCACAATTTTCAAAAAAATCGAAATTAATTGCGAACAGAAAAAAACAAACGAGATTGAAGCCGTTAGTTAGGTGCATGTTTAAAATATTTTGACAATCTTCGAACAGGTTGTGCGTTTTAGTGTTTTTTCTTTTCAAACGATTTTTGGGCGTCAAAGTGTCGCCGTTGGTTGTTGCTGTGATTGTTGCTACTTCTCAACACACGACAGCAACCAATCACTCGTCGAATGGCCGATCGAAACAGAAATAACGACGGCGGTGGAAGTGACAACGATTCAAGCGAGTATCATGAACTCAATCCTTCTGTGAAAAGAAAAATAATGAATCCTGTCACCGTGGATCTCGATGATTCAACTGTAAAAAAATCGAAAAATAATGGAAGTGATGCTTCTGCTGCTGCAGGTAGTGATGATAATCGATCAACAAGAACTAACCGGTCAAGAAAACTAACCAATCGTACCAGTGACATTTATGAAAAATTTCTGAATGACCGCCATTATCAATTACATGCCATCTTTCTGTTGATTATTTTGTTATTGGGAATAATTCTGTTGATTATCGGAGTGAATGTTTTGATATCAAGTCTTCGAACCCGAGAATCGGTTTGCGAGACACATCAGTGTCTGTTGTCATCGTCTCGTCATTTGTCTTATATTGACGACTCGCCGTCTTCTCAAAACGATCCATGCAACGATTTTTACCAATTCGCTTGTGGTCGATGGATTGCTAATCATCGTCAACAAAGATCAAAACTACCAAAATCAGCAACAAATTGAATCAGTTCAACAAGAAAACATTAATAATATCTGGTTGGAAGTAAAACATTATTTAGATAAAGTTCTTTCGACACTGCCATCGACGGATCCATTTTTCAAAGCCAAACGCTTTTATGAATCATGCATGAACTTGGAAGAAATCGATCTTAGTTCATTGAATTACATTATTCACGAGATCAGTAGTGCCGGTGGATGGAACATTTTGGGCAATTGGCATGGGCCAAGTTGGAATCAAGAAATGGCCCTGGAAAAGTTGCAAACCTATTTTGGTGTGAATGCTTTTTTCAAAATAACCATAGGAGCTGATGATCTTGATCCATCACTTCCATTCATCATAAAAGTAATTTTTTTTTAAATCAATCAAATTGCTAATTTCTTTTTCTCAAATATTTACAGATACTACCATCTGGCTTGGGGCTTCCAAAAAGTTTCTATTTTGATCCTGAGTACAAAACCATTCAAGAAGCTTATAAACAGTACATGAGCGAAGCGGTTCGCATTTTCGGTGCCACTCGGCTCGATTCTAGTCAATTTGCAGAGAACACGTACAACTATGAAAAACGAATAGCAGAAATCACACCAGATCAAATCGATTACGGGCAACCGTTGAATATGTTCAAACGACGATATTCAATTCGTGAACTCAAAATCTTGGCGCCATCGATTAAATGGCTTAAATTGCTACAAAAGTTTTTTGAAAAAGCTCGCTTAAACGATAACACTCGAGTGATTTTAGCTTTTGAGCCATATTTCCGAAACATCTCGAACATTATAT
Organism: Octodonta nipae; assembly: GCA_034190945.1. Lineage (NCBI taxonomy): Eukaryota > Metazoa > Arthropoda > Insecta > Coleoptera > Chrysomelidae > Octodonta > Octodonta nipae. The sequence continues at coordinate 65,114 of JAVLUE010000258.1, read as the reverse complement.
CCACCACTGATAGCAAAGGACTCAATGACTATTTGATTTGGAAAATGATTAGCAAATACGCCCCATTTTTATCGAAAGATTTTCGAATGGCTCATTGGAATTTTCAGAGAATTCGAGCCGGTTTACCTGCAGTTAACTCTATAAACGATGATGATCGTTGGCGGTTTTGTTTGGAAACTACTTCAAAACATTTAGGACAAGCTTTATCGGCTCTCTATATTAGCAATAAAGTTTTGGAATTTGTTAATTCTACTAGTCGTGTTCGAAGCGAAATTGTTGATCGAGTTCGTGAAACGATTTTGAGGACGCCGGAATCATTTGTTTGGTATAAACCAAACAGTGCTGGTGGTATCGATGAAGAAGCTCAAAAATTTATTCAAATGAAATTGAAACAAATGGATGTTTATGTTGGTCAACCTCAATTTTTGTTGAAGCCCACTTTGGTTGAATATTACAACGAATACTTTCCACAAATTAAATTTTTGCAAAACATTTTGGAAGCCATCAATCACCGGCATAAAAAAATGGAAATGCTTTTGAATGAGAAAAACTTTGATTTTGCTTGGCCATTGTTAGCCTACGATGTCGAAATCGGTTATGATTATGCTTCGAATAAGCTATTTATCCCTGCCGGTATGTTTCAATGGCCTTTCTACGATATCGAAAATCAGCCATTTGCTTCGCAATATGGAGCTATTGGTTTTCACGTTGCCGCTAATATGTTGAAGTCATTTGATTTGGTTGGTTTGTGCTATGGTTTACCGGATGGTCGATTGTCAAACACCAATCGACGATTTATTAACGATCATGATTTCAATAAAGGCTTGATTTGTCTTAACGACAAACTCAATTTTATCTCCAACAGAGTAAGTTTCTTGAAATTTTTTGGATTTTTCGCTAACTTTTCCAACAGTTGAACAACACCATCTCGCAAACTTACATTGATGAAGGAGCATTAAATATTGCCTGGTTAACGTACAAAAACCAGAATCCGCTCAATGAACAGCCGGTGTTACCGTCTTTGAAGCTTTCAAATGATCAATTATTTTTCTTATCATTTGCTCAAGTGAGTTTCAAGTTCAAATATTTTTTAAGTTTTTTTTTGTTTTTAACTCAATACAAAGTCAATGTGCCACAGAGAAATTCGACCAGAAGCCGTGAACATGTTGTACGAGACTAGCGATCGACTGCCAAACTCGATCAGAGTAAATTTTCTTCTAAGTCAGAACAAGATTTTTGAAAACGTTTTCAAATGTTCCAAATCGAAACAAACATCATCAATCGACTCGTTGGTTTTGAAACAAGACTGCCACTTATGGAACTGAGGCTGAATCACAACTTTTTGATAAATTTTTCGTTATTATTTACTGATTTTATTGAATTGTAAATTAATTTCTTGTAAATAGGTTTTATTAAAAAAAATTTATTATATATAATTTCGACCAAAATACAAGAAAAAAAAAACTTTTAAACATTAGTTTGAACTGGTGGTTCATAACCTTCGGGGCGATCGACCTTGATGGAAGACTCACCATCTTTAGCGGTACCAGATGTTGCAGCACCACTGCTACTGCTCGTTCCTTTGCCTTCACCATGCATTTCAAGAAGTTTGCTCAAATCAAACTTGGGCTTTTTCAAAACTTTAACCTTTCTGATCATGACATCATGCAAAGGATAAATCGAATTACAGGCTTTTTCAATATCCTTTGAAATCGAATCCGGTATCAATTTCATGACGACATCTTTCAGCTCAACAGACTGAATGTTTTGCGTTATGATTTCGACCATCTTTTTTCGAATTCCTCGAACTTTGGTTGTCTGAGCGTAGCTAGTCTTTTTGACTTGATGTGGCCATTTTCGAGTAAAACCAATGCAAAATAAACGTAACAAATAACCATCTGTCGTACGACAATCGACATGCGTCTCGATCAAAGTTTGCCACTTTTTGACCATTGATCGTAACTTGTCAGTGGTTAAATCCATACCATGAAAATTTGTCAGAATGAAACGTCCCTGAACCTCTTCGGCAATCAAACGAAATTTTTTGTAAGCAATCTCGTCGCCTTGCAAATCGGCCAACGAAACTTCAAACACACGACCTATTGATTAAAAAAATGAATTATTTTTCAACTTGAGATAAAAAAAAACAATTCAACCTTTCAACCCTTCAGAGGCGATTCGAGTGCCCTGAGTTTTGTTGACCAAAGTTTTACCCAAGGTTCGATTGGAAAACATCACTGGGCCACGTATATCGTACCATTCTTTACGAGTGAACGGATCAACAACCTTCTTCTTGACACCTTTTTTTCCACCTTTCGAAAGACCCTTGTTTTTACCAACAGCCATAACTCAAGAAAAAAACTTTCAAAGATTTATTCAAAAAAAAATTCAATTTGAAAAAAAAAAACTGCTCACACACACACAACACACATGGACAACATACAACCACAAGAGAAAAGGAAGTTTTAAATAGTAAACTAAAACGTCCGGCTTTAGTACGTTTAGATAGAAATAGTCAACCTTGTTGAAATAGTGAACTTTTTTTTTTATAGATTCTACGATTGACATACCAATCGTTTCAACTAAAAGGCTAATCTATTAGATAAAATAAAGCTTCCAAGCTGTTGTGAATTTTGATTGAAACTTTATTCAAAAACTAGAATGTTCCAAGTTTTTTCACTGCCAATTGCGTAGAATTAACATAAGAGGTTACTTTTTGTTTAAACTCTTCTAAAATGATCCTTTGATTTGGATGATTCAACGAAGTGCAGTAAACAAAACCAGCAGGCACTAAATTTAACGAGAACAATGTTGAACAATCGGATAATATCGTTTTTGGTGGAGCAGTGAAGAGATGAATTTCTGTGTCAATCACAGTATAACGTGAAACAATTCGTCTAACCTTTTCGATAGTATCATCAGATTTAAAGAAAGCTTGCAATACCAATCGATCGTATGGCAAAATTATTCTCAATATTGTTTCTGGATATTTAAAAAGATTCAAATTTTTTCGAGTCATTCGCTGATTTTCTGTTTCCAAAATTCCTTCTGATTGCCTGGAGAAAAACAGATTTACTAATTTCTTCAAAACTTATTTTTTAAAAATTTACTGTTGAGATCGAAGCTCACGAAGAAGATGCTTTAAATCGAGAGCTGAATGCTCAAAAAATTCATCTGGTACGGTTTCTTCAACAAATCCAGTGGGCTCGTCTAAAGAATACAAAATTTCTTCATTTTCACCGCCAAGCTTAAAACAGAAAATAATATTATTAAAAAAAAAAAACTCAGATTTTATTTACGTAAAAACTTGACTTTCGTCGAAATTGCAGAGTGAAAGTTTTGATTTATCATCACAATTCTTCTCGAATTTCTGCTCATCAACCGGATTTTTTTTATTTTCGAATTTTGTTCTTGTTTAATTTTTTCAAAAAGAGATTTTTCAATGGGCAAACTTTTTATTCCAGATTCGTATTTAGTTTCCGAATTTTTTGAAATCGATTGTTTATGCGAATTTTCTTTGCTTTCTGGATCAATTGTTTTCTGTTCTACTATTGACGTTTCGACAGGATTTTTTTCGTCTAAAAACGGTTTGAATTTGATGTTTTCCACAAACTGTTGTTCTGATTTTTTATCTTTAGAACGAGAGTTTAATCGAAGTATTACACGACCAGTTAGACCCAGCGAGCGTAAAGTTGTTTTTTTCAAAGTTTCAATTCCTTCAAACTTGAAAAAAATTTAAATTATTTAAACTGAACATGATCAGCTAGATTTACTTGTTTATTCAAATAATTTATGGAGAAGGTCAATTTCTCGTCGTAAAGTTGACTGGCTAGTTGATTTTGAAACAAACTTTCAATAACTTGCCATAGCGAAAAATCAGATTTAAATGTTCCCGTTTGTCTAGCTTGATCACTATACTGAATAGATATTGTGACATCTTGGTTTTTCAATGATTTACGATCATCAAACACTAAATAGAGCTCGCTATTCAGCGGAACATTGGCCAAACGAAGTGATAAACTCAAATCAAGACATTTATTTTGGCGACTGATTCATTCAATAGATAGGAAAATGTTTCAGTTCAAATCGATTATAGAATGGAAAACTTACTACAAAGAATATTGATTCGAATCAAGACCTTTGTTGAGACAAATTTTCTCCAAAACCTGAAAGATAATTTTCTTAAAAAGATTAAAAAAATTTTAAAAAATAAATTGGAGCAATTTATTGAAAAAATAGCAACAAAAAACAACAAAGTGGAGTAACGATTATCACAAAAAAATCCAAAAACCAACCTTCATTCTTCGAGAAAAATGTGTCAAATGCTATTTTTGCTTAAAATCTATTTCATGATGAACAATTAGAAGAGAAAAAACGAAAAATTTTCTGAATTATAAAATCCAAGTCCAGACCAAAAATGAGAAACATCACCGTTCCTTGACTGAACACCATGAGAGTGTCCAAAAATTTGATTTCGACAAAAATACCGTTCGGTTTTTCCCCGAAAACCGAATGCACTTCAACACAGAGATGAATAAATATAGTGAACATCAAAAACAATAATAAATACAAATGTTGTTGCAATTGATGAAAGTCATTTGTTATTGTAGAATCGAAAACTTCTTCGCTTGTTCTTTGTTGTTCATTGTTAACTTCTTCGATTGCAGTCTCGATTGTTTGCTTGTATTTGGACAATCTATTCGAGCAAGACTTCTTCGAGCTTCCACAATTTTGGTTTTCACAAATGTCATTTTGATTGCTTGAACAAGTATCGTGAAATATATCCTCTTCGATCAGCGTTTCGCTACGCGTCGTAGGCAACAAATTTTGATGCAAATCTTCAACATCAATTATTCTAGTTGATGATTGTTCTTCATTAAAAGATTGCTGACGAGTTTGCTCTTGATTCGAGACCAAAGTTTCAGTACGAATCTTTTTTATGTAATGATGCAACATTATAAACGAGATAACCGAAATAACGATTGCCAAACATGAGAAAAATATCGAAAAAAATGAATGTAGATAATTGAATCCGTAATAGAGATCAACATAAGATATTGATGAATCTTTTTCATTAACAAGAAGTTTATTAAAAGTTGATGTCAAGAAAATGATATAAATCAAAATGATCGACATTGCGCCAAAAAACATTCGAGTCCAAATTTTCAGAACAAAACATAAGCTATGTGAATAAAGGCAAATCATGATTATGGCTAACCAGATAGTCCACAATTTCATCGAAAATAGTCCAACATTAAACAGGAAATATTGAACGACCGATATAACGGTATAGTAAGAAAAATTCTCTTCATCGCTTTGAAATGTAAACAATAGTGCTCCAAATAGAATCAACGAGTGCGAAGCCAAAATCTTCAAATAACATCGATGTGTAATTGAATGAATTCGATAAGTGAAAAAGAAACTCAAAATTAACGAAAATGATCCTAAAACACTGATGGTACCAGTGTAAAACATTGTATGCATGAGATCACGATCCAGCTGGATGTAATCCATTTTGGCACTCAAACGAATCATATTGGCTGAAATGAATATCATAGGAGCGGAAAAAAGAGTTGTTATCAACAGCCCTGTCGAGATGATTAATGTTTCAATTTGATAGATGGTAGCAAAGATGAAAACAGTGGGAGCGGCTGGAAAGGTTCCGTATAGAAAAGCAAATGAGGCAAATGTTCCATTATCATTATTATGTGAATGATCATCGGAAAAATGAACATATTCAACCAAGGTTTTATTCACCATTGGTACGATGAAAATTTTTATGATAGACAAAATTATAACCACGAATGATTGAGAAGTGAAATTCTTCAAAATGCCTTCTCGATTATCACTGAGACTTAGCCCCAACAAAAACAATGCCAATGCTGTAAATGATTGCGAAAGACTTGACAGAAATGGTTTTATGATATCGGGTATTCTACCATCAAAAAAAAAATTGCCAATTAAACCAAACAATGTCGATAAGATGATGGGATTTAAAAAAACTTTTTTCGATACGATTTTAAAGATTGAAAAATATCGTAAAAGCCTGTTGTTGATTGGTTCAAGTTGAAAGTTTTCGGCAGAAAATATCGTTCCAACCTCCAAACAAAATAAACCAATAGGATTCAATATTAATAGTTGAATGGGAGCCAAAATATAAATATAGTTGGCCATTGAAGTTTTTGATGATGAACCGTACAGTGATAATAGAATCGGATAACCAAGAGCAAAATCATTGCTCTGAGTGCAAAACATTGAATATATCGATGAACGACGAATGGCTTGGTACGATGATTGACCAGATTTGTAGGACAACCAAAACGTCAAACCAAAAGTAACAATAAATATTAAAAATTTTGAAAGAAAAATGTTGAGAACAAAATTAATGTTCACTTGATCCAATGAGATTTGTGATAACGACAAAAAAATCAACGATGGTAATGCAAAATACGATAAGAAAACGTTTAAACCTTTAATGGTTTCAGGTTGTTTTTTTTGACGATTACCTCCAATCACAGAACTCGTCGGCTCAATAACATAACGTCGAGATAAATAACCAACCACAATCAAACCAAAACATTGAAGATTGGTGGCCAAAATATCGTTGACACCAATCAGGCCACCACTTGAAAGTGGCGTTCTTGGTGGTGACGTGAAAAACATTTTGTATTTCAGATAGAAATCTTAAGAACCAAACAGTTTAAACAAACAGCAAGAAAATGATGAATGACAGGACAGAACTTTTTTAATAAAAATTCTTTTCTAAATTGAATTTTTTCTATGGAAAAAGATCTTTTCATAATGAAAGGAGAAATGCAATATAAATTCCATCGATTTACAATAAAAATGAGATTTCAAATAGAACAATAGAATAATGGGCATAAATGCTATAAAAACGATTTCAAGAAGAGCAATCAATGAGAATGATCAGGATAAAATTTTTTTAAACAACAATGACAAATTTTACAAGTCTATATATGAAACGAGGCAATTACAACAAACTTGGTCGATAAACACACACATACACTCTATTCAATATGACTATTAATTAAAATGATTACCTCAGATAATAAATCATTGATGGTGGCTTTTACTTTGAATTGATGATTATCGGGAAGTACCACTGTAACTGACATTTTTATTTTTTGACCAAAAAACCAAGCTGAGCTGATGAAATAGATTGAAATGATGAATTCGGGTTCAACAATGACAATACAAATTTTTTCCTGTTCTACACTAAAAATACGAAACGTTGGTTTTGAACGGTTTTCACAGTGTGTCACATGTGTTTTTTTATGTCAATTTGCCGCTTGTTTTTTACACATTTAGTTCTAATAACTGATTTGAAAAAAAATGTTGCAAATTGAAACAATTAAAACTAATGATAAACAACAAAGAATATCGGCACATAGTCATGTCAAGGGTTTAGGTTTGAATCAGAATGGAACCGACGTCATTGATTCTTCTGGTGGTTTGGTTGGTCAACGAGAAGCTCGAAAGGTTTTTGTTCAAAAATTTTTGAATTTATTTCATTTTTTTTCTTTTAAAGGCTGCTGGTATAATAATTGAGTTGATCAAAATGAAAAAGATGGCAGGACGAGGTATTTTGTTTGTCGGACCTCCTGGAACTGGCAAAACAGCTTTGGCATTAGCCATATCTCAAGAACTTGGCAATCAGATTCCGTTTTGCCCAATGGTGGCTGGTGAAGTTTATTCAGCTGAAGTGAAGAAAACCGAAATTTTGATGGAAAATTTCCGTCGAGCAATTGGTTTGCGAATAAAAGAAACCAAAGAGGTTTATGAAGGTGAAGTCAGTGAAATTACTCCAATTGAAATGGATGGTACTTTGGGTTACGGTAAACAAATTCATCATTTGTTGTTGACACTCAAAACCACTAGAGGATCGAAACAATTGAAACTTGATCCAAGCATTTATGAGTCTTTGCAAAAACAAAAAGTCGAAATCGGTGACGTGATCTACATTGAAGTAAACAGTGGTGCTTTGAAGCGAATCGGCCGTTCTGATGCGTACGCCACCGAATTCGATTTGGAAGCAGACGAGTATGTCCCGATTCCCAAAGGAGATGTTTTCAAAAAGAAAACTGTCATTCAAGATATCACATTACATGACTTGGATTTTGCCAATGCTCATCCTCAGGGTGGTCAAGATATTTTATCGATGATGAATCAATTGTTGAAATCAAAAAAAACCGAAATCACTGAAAAACTTCGAAATGAAATCAACAAAAAGGTTAATAAAATGTTGGAAAATGGTGTCGCCGAATTGGTCACTGGAGTCTTGTTTATTGACGAAGTTCACATGCTCGACATCGAATGTTTTACTTTTCTGTCAAAAGCTGTTGAATCGAATATCGCCCCAATAGTCATTTTGGCTTCTAATCGTGGTAATTGTTTGGTTCGTGGCACTGACGATGTTTATGCTCCACATGGCATTCCAATTGATTTTCTCGATCGAACAGTCATAATAAAAACTGTACCATACACACTCGAAGAGATACACAAAGTAAAAAAAAATTTTCTATTTATCAATCTTTAATTGAAATTGCTCTCCTAGATTCTGCAAATACGAGCCAAGGTCGAAACGATCCAAGTAGAAGAGCAAGCTTTAGTAGAATTGGCAAGAATCGGTGCGGAAAATTCTCTACGTTACGCTGTTCAGCTTTTAAACCCATGTGCTCAATTGGCCAAAATTTATCGTCAACCATTGGTGAATGGTGAAATTCTCAACGAAGTTTTACAACTTTTCAGCGATGCTAAAGATTCTGCTCAAATCTTGAGCAAAGAAAGTGGATTTTTGAAATAAACTTCTCCCTTGAATCATCCAAATATTTCATATTAATGATCATTGTTTTCGAATCCTGTAACAAGACTATCATCTTAATTCATCTCATTAGAAAATATTTTCTTCCTAACAATCTAATAAAAACTCAACATGAACTTTGACGAATCAATAAAGTAGAATTTTTTTTGAACTTTGACACTGGCAGCAGTGATTAATAATAATCTGTCACACAGCGCCACTTTGACTATCGATGCTGTGTAGAAACAGTTCTTGTTGGTTGTTTTTTTTGGAAATTAATACTCGCCAACACAAACAAAAAGAAAAAAAGCATTTTTTTTTTCTTGTTTTATCAGAGAAAATTGTGAGAGATTTTATTAATTCGAGTAATCAACAATGACGTTGTGTGATTGTGTTGTGGGTCCACCGCACACACCACCAAAAAAACAACAAATATTCAATTGATTTGAACAGTCCTGTTGCTCTCAGTTTGTTCTTTTGGGATGTTGAAATAAACAACTCAACGATAATGTGGAAGTGTTCACCAAATCTTGGTGTTTGAAAATTATTCAAACTAGTTGATTATCGTTTTTTCTTTCTGTTTTTTGATAATTTGATTTGATCGTACTTTTATCGCTATTATCATCATCATTATTAGCATTTTTTATCATTTAGTTGAATGATCATCAATCAACAATCGTCATCATGATTCTTCGATTATACCAAATATGTTTGTTCATCACGGAAATAACAAAATTGTATTATTTGATTGTTGCTACACTGTTGAGTCCCTTCATCACTCTCATCAGGCCGAAGCCAGAAAAAAATGTCAAAGATCAAGTGATTTTGATCACTGGAGCGGGATCAGGACTAGGTCGACAAATGGCTTTACAATTTTCCAAACGGGATGCTATTCTGGTTTTATGGGACCGGAATGAGGTAAATGAATGAGCATATTTTTCAATTCAAAAAGCGCTAATTTTTTCTGTTTCAGGATTCAGTTCGAATGACAGTCGATTTGATTAAGGAACTAGTAAACGAAGACTCGCGAGTTCATTATTTCATTGTGGACGTCAGTGACGAGAATGAAGTTGCTCTAGCCGCTCAAAAAGTTCGAACCAGTGTCGGAGATGTTGAGATTTTAATTAACAATGCAGGTATCGCACCATGTGAGCCATTCAAACAGTTATCTAACGATAAAATCAAAGAAGTTTTCTCAATAAACATCTTGTCACATTTTTGGGTTTGTTTTATTTTGGTTTTTCAATCCGATAACTAGTTATCATATTTGACAGACCACTAAACAATTTTTACCTGCTATGGAAAAAAATAATTCCGGTCACATTGTGGCGATTGCATCGTCAGCAGGCATCATGGGTAGTCCTTATTTCACCGCTTACGGGTAAGAATATAATTCTTTACCAATTTCAGTGATAATACAGTGTGTTGAAACAACAGAGCCAGCAAGCATGCAGTTGTTGGTTTCATGAAATGTCTTTATGAAGAGTTGGATGTGAATTCCCAAATCAAATTGACCACAATTTGTCCTTTGGGCATCAGCGGCACTGGAATCGATATTCCAACTAAAACTCGTTATCCACTTTTGTTACCAATAATGACATTGGATTATGCCATCAATAAAATTGTAGAAGCCATTTTGCATGAAGAAGAGTTTGTCGTATTGCCAAACACTTATCGATGGATTCATCGATTAATCAAGTATTTTCTATTAAAAAACCTACTGCCCATTTTTATTGAAAGTTTTTTTCTCAGTATTTTTCCACTGAAACTATCTTCCTCGATTTGGCGGTGTTTGGATTATGAAGTTGTTCCGACTGGTGTCTATGCGCCAATCGGTCGAGCTCATTATTACGATCGTGTCAAGAGGAAAGTTTCTATCAATCATCATAATTATCATTTCCAACAGCAACAACAATACTCAAACGGCAGAAACCAAGAATCGCTGAGCCAAAAAGTTTTTCGACTATTCACATAAAACTGTGCCAAATTTTTAAAAAAAAAAAACATTTTACTCATTTGATTTTTTTTTAATACAGAAATTTTCACGACAATGTTTTTATTCGAATTAAAAATCGAGCAAAACAATCATGAAATGTTTTGATGATTATTTAAATGAGAGATATCTGAAGACAGTTCAATTGGTTTGTCTGAGTTTGTTGTTTTCATCAAGATTCGATTTTTGATTTCTTCGTTCATTTTTAATTGCGTGATCGGTTGTTTGAAAACACCGTTCGGTTTCTGTGAAAAACGATTTTCATTGTTGGACAGCATATTCAGCAGATTTTTAGTTGGCGCTTCAAACAGTAAATGAAGAAAATAAGCCAACACAATGGTCATACAAAAATCGCTGAAGGCATTTTGTATCTGAAAAGTTTCAGTTGATAATTGATCAAGTTTCAAAAAGTTTTCTTACTGTTTGAAAATATTGCATTTCATATTCATATCGGACGCTCGCTATTCGGTAATATAGAAACGGAATTTGTAGCAAATAAATACAAACTGATAATTTGGCTATCGGTCTTAAAGTTTCGAAACTCAAAAACCAGTTCAATGTTTCTTGGTTAAAAAAAAAAAAAATATTCAAGTTTTGACTAAATTTTTTACTTACTTGCTCGACCTGTTGAGCACATGTAAATTATAAAACCGAGACCCGAACCGATTATCAATTTAGACAAAACAAACCATGCCAGTACTTCCCATCCAGAATTTATTTTGTCTAGTTGCCAGAATCGATTGTACCATATGTAAAATAGCGGAATCGAAACGAAACTAGCTAACCATAAAAATAATTCGGCTAGTCGTCCGCCTGGAATCGTCAAACTCGGTTTTGTTTTGATGAGGTAACCCGTAAAAATGCCTATCGTGAGTGATGTTATATATTGACATGGATTTGCATCGTAAAAAATGGTTGAACGAAATCCATCGGCGATCGATTCAAACTGTGTTGATTCCAAGTATGTTTGAATACCAAAAAACTTGGGACTGATCGTGAACAGTGGGCTTATTAAAATGATGGAGCCTAAAAACTTGAAACTAAACGATGCCGTGCCATAAAACAATGGCAGGAAAATGAGTGGAGCCAACAAATAGAGTTGAAAAGACATGGACAGAAACCACGTCGGTGGATTGCACTAAACAAAAAACAGTTTTAAAATTGCTTTGATAAGAATCTATTTACAATTGGTAACATTGATTTGATATTTGAATCGTTAGAAAACGAGTTCCAATTGGAATAATACAAGTAGCTTGATTTGATTGATGATGCGTCATAACACGGTGTTAACAAAGAGCGTTCGATGATATGTCGCCACAATGGACCATCGCCGACCAATGGTAATAGGTAAAGAATGAAAAATGTTCCTGTCATGATGACAGAACATCGCATCCACCATTTCCCCACATAAGTCATGAAATTGAAGCTTTGTTTTTTCAAACGATTCAATTGGTACGTTGACAGTAATATACCGCTAAAAAAAAAAGATCAATGAAACTTATTTTATCAAAAAAAAAAAAAAAAACTTGATCACTAACAAGACAAGTACAAAAGTATCATTGTAAATGCTCGGAGTTCGAGCAAACCAATAGCCACGACTATCTGAGATCAGTTGAATTGGACTCGTTTCAACTATACCACGCAACATTGGAAATGCCATTTTGATTTGATCACTGAATTGTCTGAATGCAAACTGGCCTAACAAAAGCACAGTAATCAAGGTATCTAGTATTGTCATTCGATGTTGATAGCGATCAATCTGAAATAATTTTCTGGAATTTTCTACGGCTGAAAAAGCTCGAATCAATTTTTGCCAAAAATTTAATTCAATTTCGGGGATATTCATTTTTTCTTCGATTGTATTGCCGAGATGATTTGGTGATGGTGGAATAATCACAATTTTGATTTTTGATGATCGCTCAAAGTTATTATTATTCTGCTCATTTCTGTTCGATTTCCATTCCCAATAAAGGTGGAACATCGAACAAAATAAAACGATGGCACTTAAGCTACCTAATCCGATTCTAAAATAAAAATTTTTTTTTTTAATATTCAAATCTAGATCAAGTATTAATTTACATAGAAATCCATTGCTGTTGGTTCAAGTTCACTTGACTGATTTCGGCATGATCAGTACAAAGAATCGGGTCGATTCTCACCGGAATTTTGAGTATCGGATATAGCACTGTAGAAAAAAATCTTGAAAACTTTTTTTAAAAACTTTTTTGAGCTGAACTTCGAATGTACTTTTAAATGTTCGATACTTTTGATTGAACATTCTTCTACATTTAGTTCAGCATAGCATGATTAGCATTTCAATACTTTTGCTACACTTGTACCCGGGAAAATTTGATTGCCTTCCAAAAAAACGTGATAAATAGAAAAAACTCACATTTGTTGATTGTTCTTTCAGCATCGTCGGCCGTACACCGATGAGGAAGACAAACGCCAAAATTATAGATATTGTCATAGGAAATGGACATGAGTTCGGTTAGTTTTTTCAACGGAAACAAGCGTAAATGATGATCTAATTTAATTTTTTTGGCTGTTTCCATCAAACTCTCGTAAAATGAACTTTGGCCAACCTTTTTCTCGTCATTCTTATCATAGAATGATTGATTAGGGAAAACCGAACGTAATTGAATCTGACAATATCGGCCATAAATCATATTCTCTGCATCTTCATCTTCATCTTCTTCGTTTTCTTTTTTTATTCTAATGCATTGATCAAATTCTCCAAAACTTCCAGCTCGACCACGAAGCAATCCACTGGGTATCAAGTGTCCAAAAGAGTCTAGAACTGAGTCGAAGTTTTAAAAATATTTTAATTTGGCTTGTGAGAAAAAACTAACATTTTAAAGCCCAAGTTTTTTGACTACCGATTGAATTTATTACGATAATGCTATCAGTAGAACATTGGCCAGAAATTTTCGATGACAACAATGTCTCCATCAATATTGAAACGACAAACTTCACCGAATTACTTAAGTCTTGATTGTTGAGCAAACGTTTTCCATATTTTTCTATACGCTTGATCACTGATAAACTATCATTGATGTTGTGGATTTGATCGAAAACATCAAACTCGGGTTTCATCGCCTCGTCTAATTGTTGGAAATCTTCAGGAAGGTATGCTGTCTGATTAAACGATCGAACAAAGCTGCTCAGCAGTCCTTCTTGGCATGGCAAGTATCCATCATCGTTGTTTTTCTCGGTGACAACCTCTTTGGTTGTTGAATCTGTCGTTGTTTCAATCGAATCATCTGGAACATCATCATCACAAAAAGATAAATTTTTTTCCAACGCACTAAAAACAATGATGAACAAAAGAAATGCAAGTCTAACCATTTTGGGCCTATTTTTCTGATTGAGTTTAATTTCAGAAAAAACAAACAAACAATAACATTAAATAGTGACGATCATCATCGGTGTGTGATTAACCTCGAACTAAATCTTGATTCCTGTTAGTATTTGATGTTTCTATCGGTTTGTTTGTGTCTCTTTCTCTCAGTTAAATAACATTGAGGATGATCGGTGTGTTTGGCTCGAAAGAGTGTACACCGCGTTCGTTCGTTCGTTTTTTTTTTCAATTATAAAACCATTTACATTGAAATGTTATCAATTTCCATTATCACAGGCAGCTTTGCTAGTTATTATTTACTTATTATAAGTATTACTATTCATTAAAAAATTTTCGTGTTTTGTTGTGTCGTAATAAATTTTAAAAAAATTTCATTAAGTTTCTTTTTCTTCTTCTTGTTCAATGTTTACCCCTTTAAAAAATTTTATTAGCGTCAATTGATGATAATAATAAGCCTTTGAAGAAAAACATTCTTGATTGAATAAAAGAGTAAAAATGTGATTAGTTGTAATCTCAAGTTGATAACAAATTGAGCAGTATAAATTATTTTAGTCAAAATTACAATCAAAATTAGAATCAATCAATCAATCAAAAAAAAGTTTTGAAGCATGACTAACACTGTTCACAGGGTTAAAGAATATTAGTTTGAATACCACAGTGCATTGTTTATTGGCAAGCAAATTGATTGATTTATCGATCGGTAAATATCTTTGAACGAGTCATTTGGATGATCGAACCCTATCAATAAGAAATTAAAATATCGCTTTTTTTCAAAGCTCAAATTCAAGGTGGTGGACTAGAATGTACACTGTAGATTAAAAAATAATGAAATCTCTTTCTTTTCTTTTTTTTTTTTTTGCAAAATTCATTTCTCAATTTTGCTTGGGGGTAGATTTTTGTCAAATTGCCTGCGTTGACTTGCGTCATATCGATTGCTGTTTGGCGAATCAACACTATCAATCAAAAAAATCAACCAATTAATGCTTTTCAATCATGTCTAGCTTGAAGAGGAGGTAAAATTTGAACTAAATCTATTCTTTTTGTTTGATTAGTTTTTGCCTTTTAAGCCTCTCAAAATGAAACTCTGAAAATTGAAGATAGCAATGCGGCAGAAGCATTCATGGAAGCAGCTTTGGCTGTTTTTTTAAAACTTTTTGAGAGACACTCAATTTTTGACAACAAACAAACACGCCACCGCCAGTGTTTTTCGAATTTGAATTTTTCGAACATTCAGTTTTTTTTTTAAAAATCCTTATTTATTCAAATAGTTTTCGAGGAAAAAATTTGTTTCAACTAATCTCACCATCATACAACAACAAAAAGCATTAAAAGTGCAATATGTCTGATTCGGAATCAAATTTGGTGATCAGCGAAAGAATCGGTGAAACTGTTTATTCTCGACATTGGCTCATTCAATGCTTACTCAAATTAATCAAGGTGAGTCTTTAGTATTTTTTCAGGTTTTTAAAAATGTTTATTGACAGTTCGTTGAAAATGAAATAAAAGTCAAAGATCATGAACATCACAATGATGAGAGTTTCAGCGAAATCGAAGACGAATTATGCATTCTTTGGGATATGACTTCGAATCCCGATGTTCAAGAAGTGATGTTCGATATAGAGGCTCATCAAATATGTGCCAGTAGTCTTTTAAAAACAAACAATCCTCGTTTAGCTGTGAGATTTTTTTTCAAGTTTTCAAAATTTCTAATTTTTTTTTTATATCTTAAATACACCAAAGGAAATATGTATTGGAATTTTGGCCAATTTGGTGCACAATCACAAATTCAGTGATTCGATCTCAGCAGATCATCATTTTTGGTGAAAAGCTTTTTTGCTTTTAGCTTATAGATTAACTTTTTTATTTAGTTTTAATGCGTTATCATTTTTATCTTCAAGTGATATTCCATTTTTGATTCAATTGCTAAGATTTTTCACTACTATTTCCAATAAAAATCAAAATCAATGGCTGGGTTTGGTTCAAGAGAATTTGAAATTTTTTTCCCAACAAGTTCGAGATTTATTGGGGAATTGTTTGAACACTCAGGTTTTACGCTTGTTGTTTCAATTGGTCAATCATCTGATGTACATTGATTTTAATCTAGGTTAATTATTTTTTATATTTTTGAACTAGAAACAAAAAGATCAAGGTCTTTGCAGTTTGATTAGCAAATTTCATTAATTTTTTCCTTGTTTTTAAATTTTGTTTATTTGTTTGAACCAGGAAAATGTTTGATTGAAAATAATATTTTTGATCTGATGGAATGGATAAAATTGTTGTGTCAAGCGTGCAATCAAATAATAGACGATCAACAGCAGCATGACACGATTTCTTTGGATGAAGATCATGATATTGATTTTGTCAACGAAAATGGTGATGATGGTCACGTCATGATGATGAATGGCCATGAAAAGAATGTTCAGTTTTTTTACCAATTTTGGTTCATCATAGAAAATTGGCTTCAAGCCGTTTGGAATGATGATCAAATTGTCAAAGATGATGAGGGGAATGATGCCAAAAACGACCAGGAAGAAGAAAACAACAACAAAAATAATACTGATGATTCATCGAATAGTACTGAACTACGACAAACAACGACTATTACTACTACGACATCGAACCTAGATTTATCACCAATCGAATCTGGTTTCAAAGAATTGGCAAATTTATTTCTCAAATTTGAAGAGTTCATCGATTTTCAATCTTTGAATTCATTACTTTCATATTCGGCAGCTTGTTGTTCGTGGAATCGTTTCTCAAAGAAATATCCTGAATTATTAAAAATTTGTTTTGATAACCGGTCATCAACACCATCATCGTCCAACAACAATCTTATTATCGCCTCAACTTTAATGAAAGTGAAAAAGTTTTGCCAAACTCGTTTAAATGAGCAGCAGAGAAACAATCAGCCGTCGTCTAACCATGATGGTGTGCAGCTCTGCGATCCATCATTATCGAATACTACTCATCACCAAGAACGTCGGCAACAAGAAGAACAAGACTCATTAACGATCATTCTCGATAATATTGACTCATTTCAATCGAACAACAACAGCATTATGGAAAATGGGAAAATAACGTGAAAACTTGAAATTTTTTTTCATTCAACTAGAGAAATAAAACAACATTGTATTGATAAGCTTTCAAAAAAATTGTTTTGTCTCTATCTGCGTGTCTGATAACTATTTGTTGAGCAAACAAAAGGAACAAGATATTTTAATTTCTTTAAAAAAATTTGAAACAAAACCATCAAAGCCATTATATTAGCAACACACCATACGTCCTCAACAAAACACATTAGCAGAAACAATAAAACTGATTAGCTTATTGTGTATGTAAGAAAGCACTATGATTGATTCAAGATCGCGCTTGTGGTTGGTTATTGTTGTTTATGATTCGCCACTTTTATCACCTCATCTTGGATTGATGACAATTGTTTGTGAGATATTCATGATACTGATTAGCACGGATCAAACAACTTCCAAAAATAGATACAATTTGTCACACATTCATTTGAAATATAACCCTGAGTTTTTTTTGAAACGATCCACAATAATGTTGATGGTTGTGGTTTCTTTTCTCTTTGTTGTTGTTTCGATTATCTCATCAAAATCGATGTTTCGTGGTTGTTGTCGGAAAACATTCATTCACATAGACAAGACACTGGAAGAAAATTATCTCCTTCAATCCTGCCTAACCTTGATAATCGATGTAAACCTTCTCTTTTAGAAAAAAAAGTACAAAATAGTTCCCAAAAGAAACTAAAAGTTTTTCTCTTCTTTTTCTACAGAAAAAAATAAAGAAGATCTTTTTCACAAAGTTTCATTTTTTTTTTTCTGAAATAAAAAGCCAAAGAAAAGAGTCAGCATTCAATTGAAAAAAAGAGACAACTAACTAACAAACAAACCAACCGTATCATTAACGATAATTATTTTTCTATTAAAAAAAAAAAAAAAAAAAAATCAAGAAATCAATCCAACAACAACCACCACCTCAAAAACGTTTCAATGAGAGATGATGTTAAATCTCATTTGAACAACAGCTAAAAATCGGGTCTTTCAATCACAAAAAGAAAGAAAGATTTGGTCCCTATGGGTGTGTGGGAATTGTTGAAAAACATGGAACTTGAAACAGTATTACTTGATCATCTTCATCACCATATAATGAAATTTGATCGAGAAAAATCAATCACGAAGGCAGATATTATTTTATTTAAAAAAATGCGTGCTTTACATTTCCTTCACTGAAGTTTGATCATCATCTTCTTTTTTTGTTGTTGTCAAATCATGGTGTGTTTTCCTTGAACCAAAAATTTTAACGAATTTTTTTTTACAAGAGTTTGCTTTTAGTATTTTTTTGTTTAATAATTTCATTTGACGATTGCGCTTTTCATCGAATCGGTGTGTGATTCTCGTGGTGTGAGGGGTGTGTATTTACATTTTCTCCCTCTCTGAAAAATTTGAATAATGAAACTATTTTGAAACGCACATCACAAATCAATCAATCGATAGATCGATTGGTTCTAACAAAATGTTTTGCTTCTAAAATGATTGTTTTTTTTTGGTAATAAAGCGGTTGTTTTTCCCAAAACTTGAAATCATCGAAAAACAAGTGGTCATCAAGAAGTAAATAAAATATTTTCCAATACTGAACTATCCATCCCATTCCCTCAAAAAAAAAAAAAAAAAAAACAGAAAATTTAAAACTTGAGTGAAATCAACAGATTTTATTAGAAAAAGTTTCAACTTGTGTTTTATTAATGAGAGTGAAATACGTATATCAATCAACCAATCAATCGATACAATATTAAAAAAACCTGAAACGAAATTTTCTCCAACTGACCAACCAACCAACCAACCAAGCAACTATTCCAACTTTATCCTCGGTGAGATTTAAAAACAACCCTAATTTTATTAATTCAAAAAATTTTAACAAAATTAGCATTGAAAAAAAAAAACTTTCGAAAAATGTTGAAAGTGATAATAAGCGTAAATCCCAAAAAAAAAAACAGCAACGTAAATGTCAAAATTACCCATTGTTTGAATAAATTAATGTTCTGAACATTGGCAGCAAGCGAAACAGAATAGAGAGCGACATTTAAACCTTTTTTGATTGATTCAGGTTTTTTCTTCTCGAATAAAAAAATTTTATAGAAAAATATTTCTTGGAAATTCAAAAAAAAAACTCAATGATTGGATTTTTGTTTGTTATCAGATTTGTCATTTGAGTAGTTTTTGAAAATTTACTATAATTATTGCACAACAATCCTCACAAGATCAACACACTGGCATCATTGGCAAATGAGCTTTCTTTAGAGTGAAAGTGTGCTGTTCAGTGAGTGTTCAGTGTGTGATAAGAAGAAAAAAAACCACAGCAAGGTAAAAAAACATCAGTGTGATAATGTGATTAGCCCTCACCTGTGCGCGATGGTGTTGTGCAATTTTTTTTTTTGTGTTTAATCAACAACAATCATAATAAACTATTTTCTTCTTCTTTATCACAAACTTCATCAGATTATGAATTAAGATTTTCATTATTGGCCAATAACATGAAAAACAGTGACTTCTGTCGCTTGTTTCAATAAGAAAAAAAATTTTGAAATAGTAGTTTAGTTTGGAACACCTTGAATAAAATTAACACGAAGCCATCGTGTCTCAAAATAATTTATTAATAAATTTATTTAATTTCTCAAATTTTTTCATCCAAACGTTTGATGAAACTTTTTGTTTTTTTTGCTGCAAAAAACAAACGAAAATTTTCCCATAAAAAAAAACGAACGTTTTAAGTATTTGTTGTTTAAAACTTTTTTTTTTATGGGATTTTCAATTCAAATTTCCTAGTGAATTTGTAATAAAAAAACAAAACAAAACAATTTCTTTCTCAATCAAACAAACAACCGAATAGACAAACAAAAGATGCCTGAAATTTTCACCTTAATGTAGGTCATCAATGTTGTTGTTGTTTGTTTTTTTTTGTCGTTTCTGCTGTAAAGATCTTGGAGAAAATCGATTTGATTGGAAATTTGATCTGATGTGATGTGCCTGATGATCTAATCATGGAGCAATCGATTGATTTTCACTTGTTCTTTCTCAATGTTGGATCCCAACAGCTAATTTTTTTCAGTTGACCTTAAGATCAATTGTTTTTTGAGGAAACAAATGGAAAATTATTTCACTTAATTTGCCTAATGTTTGAAAACAGCAACTCAAAAACTGTGTTTTTGCAGACATGCACAAAAATTTCATGGGTTTTTTTTTAAATGACCACTGGCTAGTTTTTTTTCCCCGCCTGTCTCCCTCTTTAATAATCTTTGAACTTTTTGATCTTTCAACTATCAATGATGATAATCATTTGTGAATAGTGTCCAAAGTCGAAACACACAAGATGACCATCGATTTTATCACGTGATTGGCATCCTGACCATCTTTCTTTCCTTTTTGTTTAATTAAATTGACTTTTATCTTATTATAATTTTTCTAGATTTAGCTTCAAGGGGAAAAAATTTTCCATCTTTCAGAGAGAAAGCTTTTTTTTATGGAAAATAAAGAAAGAGAGATGAAGAGAAAAGATGATATACCAATCAGCAAACATGAAAAAACCACTTGAAATTCAGCAAAAAAAAAAGATCAGCCTTCTGTTAGGTTGCCTGCCCTTTAGCTATCACAATAGCCATCATAGCAATCGCATCCACTTCTCATAATGTGGTGTCAAGAGAAAAGGCCGTACCGGTGCTTCTCATCAATGCCTTTTAGAGAATTTTTTCTGTTTTCAGAATTCAATTTTATTTGGTTTGTTTGTTTGTTTGACGACAAACAATTTTGTGACGAACAAACGACAGTGATGGTTGTTTTTGCTTGATAAAATCATCCCTCCCATAGAGAAAAGCCATCTTAAAATCTCTTGGAATCTATCTCTATAAAAAGTATCAATTCCTTGCTTGCTTGTTTGTTTGTTTGGCTAGCTAGAACATGATCATCTTCCAAAATTTACTTTTCTAAAAACTTTGATTTAAATTTTTTTCACATTTTAAAATTTTTTCCATTGATTTTGTTAGACGAATCGTTACTTTTTCAAAGAAGAATTCTTTGTTTCGAGCCAAGATGGGAAAACAGAAAATTTCTTCGACAATTAATTTGAGTCGTCACCATCAACAGAAGCTGGAATGTGGGAAGGAGGTGGAAAACTTGAATGTTGTCGTTTTAAATGACAACCAAAAACTAGAAAACAATAATCAGGATAATGATGAAGAGAAAGAGTATGGTTTGCCATCGACTTCATCTTCATCTTTATCATCATCTTGTTCATCACGATCTTTGAATAACAATCAGATTCAAATCGATATCAAACTTGCCGATTCAGAATCATCACCAAACAACAACAGCAACAAAAAAACAAATCATATCACTTTGTTTGGCTATCAACCTCAACAAATCAAATGGACCAATCTTTTTTGGTTGACATTTATTCATTGTTTAGCCATTTTTGGCTACACTTGGGTCTCCCTGTATCCAGTTAAATTTTGGACCGTATGGTGGACCATAATTTTGGGTTTGGGTGGTGGGTTTGGTGTTTCGGTTGGAGCACATCGTTTGTACGCTCATCGTTCATTCAAAGCTCGACCTCTGCTGAGATTTTTCTTGGTGATCATCGAAACACTATCAATGAATGGCGGCTGCTATTCGTATGCTCGTGACCATCGTTGTCATCATAAATTTGTCGATACGAATGGTGATCCAAAAAATGCCAAACGGGGCTTTTTCTTTGCCCATATCGGGTGGTGGATGTTACGTAAACACCCGGACGTTTTGCGTCTAGGCAAAAAGCTCAATCACAAAGATTTAGATGAGGAATGGCTGATTGTCTGGCAGAAACGAATCTATTTTCCTTTGTTTATAGCGATCAGTGTGGTGTTTGCCACAGCCGTTCCCTACTATTGCTGGGACGAAGATCTCATGGTCTCTTTCTTCATGAGTTCGGTGTTGCGAACGGTGGTGGTGGTACACCATCTCTTCACTGTAAATTCCATTGCCCACATTTGGGGTTTGAGGCCATACAATCGTAACATTGGACCTACCGAATCCAAGATCACCATGTACTTATCAATGGGTGAAGGTAGTCACAACTATCACCATACATTTCCAATGGATTATGCCAATTGCGAGAAGAAATGGTGGGAGGTGTTCAATCCCTCCACATTGTTTGTCGATGCCTGTTCTGGTCTTGGCTTGGCCTACGATCTGAAGAAACCCTCAAAACAAGTGGTCAAGGGAATAGTTGGTCGAATGGGTGATCCGACATTCTACGAGAACAAACTTTTCCGAAAGAAACCGTTGTACAGAAAAATTTTTCATGGACTCAATGATTGGATGATCGGAGCTTTGGTTTCTGGTTGGGCCATCTATCCTCCCATAATGTTCAAATTGATCACTGACAGGCCACTGTTTGTATTTTAATGAATTTCCATATTTCCAATGAGCTATACTCAAACAAAATTGAAGAAAGTTTTGTATTTATTTAGTTTTGTTCAAATCTGCTGGAGAGCAGCACAGGTTCTTTTTCAAGTCACAAGATTTAATGTGCGCTTGAATCATAATCATAAGCGTTTTTGCTGTTTTTGTGACTTTAAAACTATTCAATTTGTGATTTTTTTTAAAATAAACCTTTCTTTAAAAAATTAATTGTCAAATAGTTTAATCAATGGATCAGCTTGACCAACAATCAGAGGGCAAGTTTTTAGAAACATTTCGAGCATTGCATTTGGGCCATCAAATTGTTGTCGATGGGCAGCACAAGGAAACTATAAAATCAATCACCAGATCGATCATTGATCGTGAACATCGATTATTGTCGTTGAGTCAGGTAGAAATCAGTTTGGCATCGAATTCGATGCGAATCTGTCGGTCTGATCGTTCTGACTCAGGGAAGGAGAGAGTAATTTTTGACAGCTCTTACAAGCTCATCCAAAGCTGTTATGTTTTACGCGAAGATGCCAAAGTGGTGGCCATCTCGTTTTGGAACACCAAAAGCTGCAATAGTGAGGTTCATGTTTTTTGGTTCACTACCCATCTCCAATCATCGCGAATGATGGATTCGATTCTCAAATATTCCGATTCATCTTCATTGATTCGTTTGGTTGAGAAAATGGATGATGAATTTGAAACGTCCAACAAACCAGATTACCAACACTGTTTCTTTAAAGAATTCTACTAAATTTACAGCTGAAAAAAATTTAATTGAATAAACATTAATTCATTAACTTTGACCTTTTTTTTGCATAAAAATAGCCTTGAGGCGTCTTAATAAGTTTTTTTTATTTGAAAAAGAGTTTCGACTGCTGTGGCAGTGATCTCTTATAATTTCTCTTTGAGCCAAAAAGAGAGAAAACCAATGGCTAGAATATCGATGACTTTCTCTTGCCATCCAGGTATTTTAGTTTGATCAAAAAAACTTTTACCTCATTTTTATAGACCAATAGTCTTTGCAATTGCATGATGTTTGTGGCGCGGACAGCGTGACGAATGAATGACGCCTTCCAGGAAGAGCAAATTTAGTGAGAGCGAGTGAGTGAGAGATTAACCGCATAAAACAAGTTTGAATGTGTGATCGCTAAAAACACTGTTAATCACTTCCTTTTCTTTTCTTATTGACGCCAAAACTCGTTCACTCCGATTGTTTGATGATTGAAAGTTGTTCAACTCAACTGGCAAAATCAAAGTTTTTTTTATTAAATTATGGAATCTATTGAAAAGAATAACCGAAACAATTTCAACGTCATCATCGACAATCAAAATGACAATCCGCTGAAACTCAAAAAGCCAACATCACAGGCTTTGGTCCCGAAGAATGAGACCTCGCCACCGTCGATCCATGATGACACTCCAAAAACACTGTTGAAGAAACTTCAATTGTTCTTATCAAAATTGAAATGGTCAAATGTGATGATTCTGCTTGGTTTGCATTGTGGCACCGTGCTGGCCATATGGCATGCCATGAATCATGACGTGAAATTTTTAACTTGGTTTTTGGCTGCTATTCTTGGCTCATCATCGGGCCTTGGTATGTCGGTTGGTGCGCATCGTCTTTGGGCTCATCGAACTTTTAAGGCTTCGTTTTTATTAAAGTTATTGTTGGCTTTTTTACAAGTGATGACCATGAATGGTAGTGCATTCTCTTACGCCCGAGATCATCGAACTCATCACAAATTTTCCGATACGGAAAAAGACCCGAAAAATCCTTCACGTGGACTGTTCTATTCTCATATTGGTTGGTGGTTGATGAAAAAATCCGACACTGTCAAAAAAGCCGGACGAAAGTTGAATTTTGATGATTTGCGTAACGATCCGATTGTTTGGTTCCAGCATCGTTTTTATGTACCATTGTTCTTGCTGTTCGGCTTGTTGATACCAACCCTGATTCCGCATTTTTTGTTTGGTGAAACTTTACTTTCTTCTTTTCTTATTTGTGGAATCTTACGAACAACAGTGGTGCTTCATCACTTGTTTACCGTTAACTCGATCGCCCATTTTTTTGGTCATCGACCTTATGATTTTCGTATTCGACCGACAGAAAATCGCTTGGTGATTTATCTGAGTTTAGGGGAAGGCAATCATAACTTTCATCATACATTTCCTTGGGACTATTCTTCAAGCGAGAAACTTGCCTGGGAATTTTTCAATCCTTCCACGTTGTTTATTGATTTCTTCTCATTACTTTCGATGGCGTATGACCGCAAAAGAGCTTCACGTCAAGTCATCGAAAATACTATCAAACGTAAAGGTGTGGTGGCCTATTTCGATCCTCCTCGTTCTGTTTCATTTCGTTTAATTAATGGATTGCTAGACTGGCAAATTGGACTTTTGGTGACAGGTTGGCCCATCTACCCGGTTCTCATCTACAAATACTTTACTGGGCAGAAATTGTTTTGTTTTTGAAATTATTCTTGTTTTGTTCACAAATCAAATTCATAACCAACCTAAGTCTTCACACAAAAGAAGGTGAGTTCTAGTCACTATTTGAAAAATTCAAACAATCAAGTGACCAATCACTCACCTTCTGACCTCATTGATTGGTTTTGATAATATTTTATAATAAACTTGATCCATGTCAAACAACAATTACAGTGTTTTAGATAACAATCTTCTTATCAGATCAACACTATCATTTTCAAAGAAATCATTTTTTTCTATATTCGATTTGATCTGTCAAATGCTTTGTTTGTTTTGGTTAGAAAACTTGAATGATGGGCCAAATGGATCAATAACAACAATAGCACAATCACCAACGCTATTTCTTGAATGGCATAGATCGATTTTTTAATATGAAAAAATTCGGACTTGTCAGTTCGGCAAAAAACAATCAGAACTTGTTGAAGCTGAGAGAATAAATTTTCCAAGTATGAATTTGAAAAAAATGATTGTTAAAAATAAAATTACAATGTTGATGGATAATTTTATCTATTACCAATTAATTTCATCTCGACGCCATTGTTTTGGTGTTGTAATTGAATGGGATACGTCCTCTAATGACAGTCCCTCGACTTGTTGTTTACAATCGAATGTTTTTATTTTTTCTCGATTTGACACAAATTTCCTAATAATTTCAAGTAATCATTCGAGTCATTATTCGTCAAGTTTTCACTATTATTTTGATCATCAACCACTGTGAAAATAACCAATGATTATGTTAAGATTAAATTATTTTACATAAAAATTTAAAATAGTCATGTATTTAAATTGACGAAAAGAATGCTTGTTAATCTTTCAAACGAATCATCAACACCACCCACATCTTTGTCTTCAATGACAATGGAAATAACAAGTGTGTCGAAACCTGGAGAGGTTATTTTGTGCAAGCTTTTCCATGAATTCACTTTGTTGACCGAGAAGAAATTGGAAAATGTTTTGACAGCCGAACCGTTAGAAAAACCGCTAGCCAAATCGTTGCAACGTGGCGAAGATGCCATATTTGATCAGTTGCTAATTGCTTTTGGTACAGTTGCTGAACATTGTCTTCCATCACAGCTTCGTATGTTGTTCAAATGGTACGATCGACAAATGTCTGCTACGGCAGTATTTTTCGATGAAAACCAACGTATCATCAAATGGAGCTCTGACAATGCAAAAGATAGTTCCAGTTCAAAATCAAACT
This sequence comes from Octodonta nipae, assembly GCA_034190945.1. NCBI lineage: Eukaryota > Metazoa > Arthropoda > Insecta > Coleoptera > Chrysomelidae > Octodonta > Octodonta nipae. The sequence continues at coordinate 38,792 of JAVLUE010000258.1, read as the reverse complement.
CTTTGACTAAATCAAATATTCAATCGCTAGACAATTCGGACATTGAAATCTATTATACTCTTGAAAAGCGTGATCTAGCCGTTGAATTCATATTCTGTTTAGTTTTAATCGAAGTTTTGAAACAATTGCCATTGCATCCCGGCTACGAAGAGTTGACTTCATATATCGAAAATTTAGCTTTCAAACATTTCAAGTTTCGCGAGGATGCTCAATCAAACCCGAATTTAGTCAATATCAACATGATTGCTGATTTGTATGCTGAGGTGATTGGAGTTTTAGCTCAATCACGTTTTCAATCGGTTCGCAAACGGTTTATGAATGAATTCACTGAACTTCGAGTCAGAGAACCGGGTCCAATTGTCACGCACAGTATCATATCTTTATTGATGGGAATGAAATTTTTTCGCATCAAAATGGTACCAATCGAAGAATTTGAGGCATCATTCAAGTTCATGCAAGAATGTGCCAACTATTTTCTTGAAGTCAAGGACAAAGACATAAAACACGCCTTAGCTGGATTGTTTGTTGAAATTTTAGTTCCAGTGGCGGCGACCGTCAAAAATGAAGTCAATGTTCCTTGTTTAAAAAATTTTGTCGAAATCCTATATTCACCTTGTCTGGATTTGTGCACCAAAAAGAAACATTGTTTGGCCTTGTTCCCGTTGGTGACATGTTTGCTTTGTGTCAGTCAGAAAACATTTTTCTTATCTAATTGGCATTATTTTCTGGCCATGTGCCTATCTCATCTGAAGAATCGTGATACGAAAATGAGTCGCGTAGCATTAGAATCATTGTATCGATTACTTTGGGTCTATATGATTCGTATCAAATGTGAATCTAACACAGCCACACAGACTCGTCTACATTCGATTGTCAATTCTCTGTTTCCGAAAGGCTCTAAAAATGTTGTTCCACGAGATACACCGTTGAACATTTTTGTCAAGATCATTCAGTTCATTGCTCAAGAGCGATTGGATTTTGCAATGAAGGAGATTGTTTTTGATTTGTTATCAGTGAATCGTCCCATAAAAATGGTTTTAACACCAGAAAGAATGAGCATTGGTCTCCGTTCGTTTTTAGTGGTTGCCGACAGTCTCCAACAAAAGGTTTTTGAAATTTTTCTCAAATTTCATATTTTTCAATTTTTTTTTGACTCACTAAGGATGGTGAGCCACCTATGCCACGAACTTTGGGCGTTCTACCTTCAGGCAATACGCTTCGTGTGAAGAAAACTTTCTTAAACAAGATGCTTACCGATGAGATGGCTAAAAACATTGGAATGAATCATTATTATCCTTTTGTTCGAAAAACTTTGGGTGATATATTGAGAGCTCTTGACATTCAGTTTGGACGTCCATTGATGATAACCACTGTAAAGCAAGAAAACGTGAACAAAGAACCCGATGATATGCTAAGTGGCGAACGAAAACCAAAAATCGATTTGTTTCGGACGTGTGTGGCAGCGATTCCTCGTCTGATTCCCGATGGAATTTCAAAGAACGATCTTATTGATTTGCTGTCACGTTTGACCATCAACATTGATGAAGAGATGAATGTTTTGGCTTTCCAAGCGCTTCAAAATTTGGTTGTTGATTTTTCTGATTGGAGAGAAGACGTCATCGACGGCTTTGTACATTTCATCATTCACGAAATTAACGATGCTTTTCAAGAATTAATAGCCAATGCTCTTCGTATGTTGCTCCAGTTGTTGACATCGTGGAAGAACATTCTTCAGCAACAGAACAATGTTGAAACTCGCCAACAACTGAACCCTAAACTTGCTCAAGTTCTATATCAAGTTGAAGCTTTAGGACTGGTCATGTTATGTCATTGTCGGCAGCCTACTCGTCGATTAGCAAGCTACATTTTGAAAGAAGTTCGCTTGATATCATCATACTTGTTATCTTTAATCAAAACTACGATTTTCCAGTTCTTCACGTCATTGACGAGATGTGTCCTTTGATTATCGAGAGTTGTTTTCCTTACATAAGTTCTAATGAAAAAGCTACTATATTATCAATGTCGAGTCAGGTCGATCTTCAGTGGCTTGCAGAACGAACTAGTCAGTCTTGGATTTTCTTGGATCGTTCATCTGAACAGCAGCAACAATTGAATCTTAAATCGACGATCTCTTCAGTCTCAACAATAACAGATGCTAATAAGCTTAACTATTTAGAATCTGGTTTGTTCGATGCTCCCAATAATGCCAACGATGATCAATTCAAGTTAAATGCCTGGAATGTTTGCTTAATGTCGTTGATGTCCTATGTGACAAAACATTGTCCTAACACTGTTGTCAATGCTTGGCCAATTATTTGTCAAAGGTCAAATACGCTGTTTACCTATATCGATCCCAATCCAGTCAACGATAATCGTGCTTCGTCGATTCTTCGACCTACCTCGACTGTCAAGCGTGTCGTTTCTCCATACGATCGATCTTTCTATTTGGAATTGTGGAAAAATTATCTGGTTTTTGCTTGCAGCATTGCACCGTCATCATCGACCTCCACTGTTTTTGTGGCACCGAAATACCCTTCTATGATGGACAGTTGTGTTTCGCCTGATTCAATACTAGATAGAATTTCCAACAATACCGTTACCGGAGCTGAGGGAAGTCGAAGTCCAATGATCAATAACCGAGGGATCAGCGCTCAAAGTTTTTTCAAACAAATCCTTCCACTGCTTCGCTCGGAACATGGTGATTTACGAGCTGCGGTTGTTCTGGGACTATCACAGGTCAACCATTATGCCTTAGCCGATTTGCTTGAAGTGTTGATTCCTTATTTTCGAGAAGCGATTGATAAGAAACAAGAAAACGTTCGTCGACGTAAACGGCGAGAAATGTTACGCGTTCAAATTGGCCGTCTGTTCAAATTGATTTCCGAGCGGAAAATTTTTGCTCAATGTCCGATGATCGTTTGGAATGATGTTGATCATAATAATCATTCTTCATTGTTGAGTCAAGCTTTGATTGAATACATTGAGGGCGTTCGACTTTATTTCGAAACAGATTCCAATATCACTATCGATTCTAAAGATTCAAGTTCAACCAACCGCTTGATTGTCGACATCAAAGAATCGTTTTGTCATTTTGTGTGTCATCTGCTGAAAAGTTTGAACATTGATAATCGTTCGAAAAAATTGTCGAAAGAGTTGCGAAAGAACTTGTTCCATTTGTTTGCCACTTGGAGCGGGGATTATGGTCGAATGTTTTTGATTCCTCGACATCATCACAGTAGTAGCAAAGTTTTTGTGAAACCAGATTTCTCAAAAATCACTGAACTTGAATTTCTAGCTGTTCGATCAATGTCGGCAATTTTGTGCGCTGGTGAGATGTTTGACGCAAAACATTTGCTGGCAGAGCCGAGCAGTCAAAGTCTTTATTGGTGGTTGGAAAGTTTGTTGGTGGCTGATGATAAACGATTAAACGATACTAGTCTTGAAACTTTAATTTTGCTACTGGAAAATAATTGTGAAAATGGAGCGTTATTGGATTGGGTCATTGAATGTTGTTACACTAAATCAGCTCAAATTGCCGATGCCTGTTTCACCGCTTTGGCCACTATATTTTTTATACGCGAATATCCCTGTGATCGATACATTGCTGTCATTATCGTTACCATTATTAATGTCGATTGTCCTCGAATCGAGATTCAACAACTGGCTCTACAGCTGTTGCAAGTTCTTGACAATCGATTCTTTTCCACCATCTCATCGCCTCTCAACAATATTTCCAAAGAGATAGATGGAATTCAGTCTCATAATCAACATCAAGCAGATTTTTCCGCAATTCAGCCGGAAAAATTTTGTGATCGACACAGTCTCAAAGATTTTGAACCTCTGTTGGTTCAGCTTTATCCTTGCTCGTTGATTGCGATTTCGGAACGGATGGCTCATATTAGGCCGCAGCTCACAATGATCGTATTCAGCGAAATCACTTATCGGTTTCAAACTGCTCGTAGCACTGTTCGTCAAAGTTTATTGTCATTTTTGACCCCTTGGTTGTACAATATGCAGCTTGTTGATACCACAGTTTCGTTTTCTGCCTACTCAAATCATTATGGAGCTTCAACATTTTCGAGAAATTCCATTAATGGTGGCAATGTCTCAAACGACGATGTTTTCGATTCATACGGATGGGGTTCGATTGAATCGACACAAATGGTGCTGAACAATCTGTTATTCATCACAATGAAGTTTGGAGAAGATCATGACAAAGAACTCGAAAAGGTCTGGGCTTCATTGTGTTTGAATCGTCCATTGAACTTGAAAATAATTATTCGGTATTTGTTTATTTTGACCGGATTGGCACCAAATGAATTACTTCCATACGCCAAAAGAATCGCCATATATTTTGCTCTTTCGCAACCGGAACGTGTCATTGATGAGTTGATGTCCGAATTGCAAACTGTCGAATTTCTCAATTTCAATGCTGAACGAACCGAAGCATTTCCTTATTTTCGTATCATCAATCGAAAGTCTAGTGCTATTCATTTAGATGAGGACAATTCCAATCAAACGGTTTCTACTGCACCGATGGCTTCAAATATTGATAACCCTGAACAGAATCATCACCACGGGCATTCAAGAAAACAATCGATCATTGGAACTTTGCATACCAAACGTCATAGCAAAGATTTGCATAACAAGTATGGACAATTGATGGATGCCAACGAAAACGCTCGAGCCATATCGGATGGCCTCAACGAAAGCGGTTCATCGGTTGAGGACTACAATCTGTATGGTGATCTTTTGCTAAGCGTCAATCTCAACAAAAACGATGAATCTTTGCTTCCGGATCGTCATCTGATGTTGAAACCATCGACGCCTCAGCCAAGACCCTTACCGATGCCCGAATATGGCGGGTATTATGCTCCTCTCAACGATTTATTAGGCAACAAAGATGTTGGTTGGACATTCGGTGGTAGTGCCACACCTGGTCAAGCATGTCAAGTCTCGACCATTCCTAGTCAACAGCAATCATCGAACATTGGTTTTCATCGTTGCAATTTGGCTCTGATGTTATTGACGGATATTGTTACACAAGATATTTCAGTTGATTGGAGTCCACACTTGCCACTAATGTTGCACATTCTCTTTCTCGGCATGGATCATTCCAAGGTTATCGTTTACGAGCATTGCAAACAGCTTTTGGTCAATTTGTTGATTGTTTGCTGCCATCAACATCAAGATAATTTGACCGTGGCCAAGGTGCTGTTGAAGAACCGAATTCTATCTCAGGATTATGGTTTATCTATTCAAATGAATTCCTTGTTGAGTGGTGGCTCAAACGATCAGGCTGTTCAAAAAAACACCGAACTCGATTTGGTAGTAGAGAAGATTTTCAGCAGAAGCAACGAAAATTTATTGGACACTTCTCCGAATAACGTCAACTTGAATGACATTCAATTAAACACCATCCCCAAAGAGGAGGATGATTTGAATAAGATTTCTCCATCGGACAAATATCGCGAAAAAGAAAGGAAAACAGATTCTTCAAAAGCACCGAAATTTTCATTAAATCACTACATCATGTCATTGATTGATTGGATTTCATCAAAACAAAATCTTCAATTGTGGAGCAACGAAGATATCACGGCCAAAGTTTGGTCAGTTAGAAGCATCGAACAGATGACCACCTATGTTCAATTCGTACTGTGTGTCTTTAAAGAATCTCATCCAACAGCTAAAATCGAGAATCGTTGGGCCGATATTGCTTTGCAATTGGCGTTGTCATGCTCGTCTCGTCATTACGCTGGTCGATCGTTGCAAATTTTTCGAGCTCTCAAAATTCCTATCAACACTAGAATGCTTTCGGATATATTGTCACGCTTGGTGGAGACAGTTTCGGAGCAAGGCGAAGACATGCAAGGCTATGTCACCGAATTGATGTTGACTTTGGAATCAGCCATCGATATATTGGATCTAAAGCCGCCCAATATTTTCGATTTGATCAACGAATATTTTCGGTTCTATCCTGAAGATGATGAAATCGATAGTGATTCCAATTTAGATATCAGACAAGAAGATGAACATAAGTGTTTCCAAATGCTGGACAATACTGGCAAGGTTTTCACTTCTCAAACTTCTGTCGAGCGAACTAAATTTATTTCTTCTTCCAAAATTATCAAAAACGGGAATCTACGTTCTACAGAGAGTTCGTGTACGTTAGTGGCTGGTCCAAACGGAATGGCCATAACTGATCTTTCAAAGCTTCACCAATTGAAAAAATCGTATCATAATGATGAAGATGATGATAATGGTGGTGCGGGCAATAATCGAAACACTTCTTATTCGATGTCTTTTCCCACTCGTCTTAAATTTATTGAATCTGGAAATCATGCTAAACCCACGTCCACAATTAACGCCTATCCTAGATTATCGAATCAAAAAGAAGTTGACGACTTTTATTCGTCATCCAAGATCCGTCGAGACTCTCTTGATTCCATTTCGACAACCGTGTTTGGGCGGTCACAAAGTGCTCAATCGCTAAATAACATTGGCATCAGCACAACACCTGCCTATAATGAAAAAAATTTGATTTCTCAAGATGCGATGTTCGAAAATGATGAAAATTTTCGAACCTCAATGTTGGCCCAATTTTTCTGGATTGCTGTTCTGTTGCTCGAAAGCGATTACGAGCATGAATTTCTTTTAGCATTACGTTTGCTCGATAAAGTTATGCAGAAAATCTCACTCGATGATGAAGAATTTCAGGAAAACATTGAAAAAATTTTCGATCATTTCAAATGGTCACCTCCATTTCTAGGTGTTCATCAAATGCTTTTGAAAGGTTTGACGGCGGTGAACAGTTTCGAACCGACTATGAATCTATTGTACAAGTTTACGCCATATTTGCGTTGTTCAGTTGTCGATCCTACCAAGTCGGAAACGTCCTTTCCTTTTCATGTGATGGCCATGTTACCATTTCTGTTACACAATTATGATGAACCAAACGCCTTGTGCACACAGGCCGCTGTCAGCTTCGCTCAATGGTGCAACGAATGTTCTGATAAAAATTTAGAAAATTTGGCTGCTGTCATGACGTTGTACAGTAAACGATGTTTTAGCAAAGAAAACTCTCAATGGACGAAATGCGTGGTCAAATATTTGTACGATGCCTATCCTCTCTCGTTTGTTGGAATATTTTCTTTTCTAGTTGAGGTTAGTATTTACTTAGAGTTTCACACAACTTTCTTTATCTTTTATCCGCAAAAAAGGTTGCTGAGAAAGGTCCATCGTATTTTCTGAATCATATTCTTTCAATACTTCATTTCATGTTACATTACATTGATTTGAATTCGATTCGTTCAATCAACGAAGATTTACTTCGTGTCACCTCCAAATACATCGAAGGATCCCAATGGAAAGATACGCTGAAAATTTTGAAACTAATAGTGACACGTTCCTCGACTCTAGCTGCTCCTTCTTATCATCATTCAGTTGGCTTGTCGGTTAATTCATCTTCATCGTACGCTTCTTCCATCATATCGTCAATTGTTTCGTGTGGCGTTGGTGGTAGTATGATTGGCGGGGTTGGTGCCGGTCTCACCTATTCCGATGGTATCAGTCTATCTTCGGCCAGTACTTTTGCCGATAGCGAGTATGGCAGCAGTGGTGGAAGCGGCATGAACAGAAGAGAATTACCTGGTCGTACAATGGATTTCATTTTTGACATAAGCAAAACGCCAATCGTTGGATCCAAGTTTATTGAAAAAAGACAAGCCCTTCAATCGTCTAAAAATCTCGCCAAGGATCAGACTAATCTGGATGCGACAGATTCGATAAATAAAATGCTGACCAGCACCAGCAGCAGAAGCGATTTTGTTTTAGACAAATTATTCGACAATTACAATGCATCTCAGAACAGAATAGCGATCGAGGATAATCTCAGTGACAAACAATCAAATGGCAACAATGTAGTGGCAACATCGAATGTTCCAACAATCGAAAGCAGTACTTTGAAACGAAACGTTTTAGCATCGCAAACACGTATTCGAGAGCGTTTAGTTTCTTTGCTGAATCGGTGCGGACAGCGTATTGGCCTGCCCAAATCACCATCCGTCATTTTCAGCCAAAATAGCGACGTGATTGAGCACAACAAATCTTCGATGGCTTCCTCAGTTGAAGATGTTTCAGCGACAAACAATGACGTTTCTGGTGATAGTAAACACGATGATGTTGCACCAGGCGAGTTTTATTTCAAAGAATTCGATTTCCTCGAATACGAATTGGAAAGTCAGGATGGCGAAAGTCTGGATAACTTCAATTGGGGTGTGAGACGTAAATCATTGTCTAACATTGATAATGATGATCATTCAGTGAACCATGCTATCAAAACTGAAGTTTTATCCGATTTGTCCAGACAAATTCAATCGGGCGCTCAGACAATAATAACCGGCAGTTATTCACCAATGTCACCCGCAACGTCAAACAAATCTCACAAGACTACAGCCAGCAATGCCAATGATGAATTGTTGGAATCGTCCGAAGACGAAGAAGTTGAAAGTGTATCGCCGCTCTACGAAATAGCTGGATCATCACATGCCGTTTTGATTGGTGTTGTACAAGATTCAAGTACAGCGGCTGCCGTGACGATGAATTCATTGAATCAATCTAGACCATCGAGCTTAGTTTCGCACGGTTCTTCTCATAGTTTGATTTCAGAACCAGAGTTCTCTTCAGTCAACACTGAACCGTGTTTCTCCAATACAGTAGCTCATGCTGTTAGTACCTCAGTTACCTTAGTGACAGGTACTCCCAGCATCGACACTGGGGTCAACAACAAAACGAATCTATCTCGTCAAGGACAATATTGGTCACTCTACTTTATAAAAATGATCAGCGATCAAACTGGTTCAACATTATCCTATTCTAACCGAATTTTGACGCAAATCTTGAGGCAATCATACACCGACGTCATTGGTTTGACTAGAGATTGTTGTGAATTTTTGCTCTCTAAAAATGTTTTGGCTGCTTCTTCCTCTTCCAAAAACCAATATGAATCGTTGGCTTCAAGATTTTTGGATTTGCTCGATATGATCTCGATTCATATGGATTTTCCATTTGTTCACATTGGCCCCAAACTGATCTTGACCGTGGTTGAATCGATCGGAGCGACATCAACGAACAACGATCACGATCTGTATGATGAAGATTCATCAATTTTAAGCAATGGCAGCAGCCGCAATAACAATCGGTTTTTAATGGAAAAGTATCGTTTTACAATCATGGAACTGCAAGCTCATTGGGAAACTTTTAGTGAGAAAAAGGAAATTTTAATCGAATTCATCGATCAAATAAGAAAAGTTGTGATCAATCAACAATTGAGCATGATTTCAAAACTGTGCAAACATCTTTACAAGATGCACTTTCAACTGTTTCTTCTCTACGAGTGTTATTTGAAGTTTGTTGATTTTCTCAAATCGATTATATCGACTAATCATGTTCAGGTAAAAATAATTGTTTGAACAATCATGTTTTTGACAATCATTTCTTGCTTCTACAAGATTACCAACCGTTCAACAGAGATCGTTGAATTGAAAAAGAAATTGGTTAAATGTTTTCAACGATCTAATCAGGAAGAGGAAATGAAATTTGATGAAACAACTTGCCAGTTCAACTCTTCCGGTTCGATTAACGAAATCGAGTCTTCAACAATGTCATCATCGATCAAACAAAAAAACAATGGCAACAACTCTGATGTGATGATTATCAGAAATCTACTTCTGAACAAACAGTACATCAAAGCCATTGAATTGCTCGCTAAAACGACTCCCAAATTGAGAAACTCTTTTCTTTTAGGTTTGTTTGTTCAATGTGTAATAGCTTTTTCTCATCTCATCTTCTTCAAATAGCTGATGAAGATGACGATAACTATGGTGCCGGTGAGTGCGACGACAACGAAGACGACGATGATGATGATGCTAATAAAATTCAAACATTGTTAAGCATTTATTGTCAAACTGTGTTTGGAAGCGATCAAAGCGATTTGACAACGTTGGTCAACAGTGGAGATAGTGGTAGTTGGCTGGTCATCACTGAGCCTGAATACAGCATGATCGAAATCACTCGCCAATTGATGGAAACCAGTCTCATCATATCGAATATTTTGTCCTAATCGAACAATTTCAATTGACACACTTTCAATGAGATAACGGCCGATGAACAACACCATCAGTCATTCAACCAATTTAGTGATTTTTTTTTTTTTTGAATTTTGTGTGATAATCCTTCGATTTTTGCTTCAATAAATCATCTAAAAATTTTATTTGACCTTTAGCTATCTTGATGGGTGTCCGAGAAAAAAATATGGTGCTTTCTCAGAGATCAGCGCGCGTGGGAAAATTTATTTCAGGTAATGATGATGGGCAGGTATCTACTGACACACACTCACAGCCACTGTGTTGTGCTGTTTGTTTGATCGTTAGCAAATAAACTCACCGCTACTGTTGACTGCGGTGGCGACACTTTTTTTTCTCAATTGAACGTCGTTTGAATACTTTTTAAAGTTTTGTGCTGTTGTTGTGTTGGTGGCAAACAGCAATCAATTTTGTCCTCCTAGGCCATCATCTTCTCTGCTCAATGTCAACATCTGTCCAAGGCCTGATTTTTTTGTGATGGCTGTTGTTGTGTGAGTCGTCATCATCGTTGTCGTTGTGTTCATTTTTTCGAACTAAATATGGCCTGAAACATATTTAGCATATAATTTTGTTTAGCATTTGTTCACGAAAATCATCAAATATGATTATCTGTTTTTTAGTTTTGTTTTAAAGTTCATTATAACTGTAGTTTCAATTTCGAATTTCGAGTCCACAAAATAATAGGAATTACCATTCAAGTTTCAATCAATCAATCAATTCAATGGAACTAAAGGTATTCTATTGAAATTCTATTTTATCATTAGAGAAAGAATTTTTTTTCTATTAAAAAAAAAGGTATGGTGCGATGGCATTCCACGTATCGTGTGCGGCGCTACGGCGTCGACTACTTGTCAAGATGTGGTTTTCGCTTTGGCTCACGCCACCGGACAAATCGGCCGTTTCATTCTGATTGAGAAATGGAAAAATAATGAACGTATCTTGTCACCAGGAGATAGGCCATTAACTTCGTTGGCTAAATGGGGAGAATACGCCAACGAAGTGACTTTTGTGATGAAAAAAAGTGGTGAAGTCGTTTCGTTGACCACTTCTACTTCCTTAAAATCAGTTCCCAATCATCGAAAACAAAAATCCGAGTCAGATTTGGGAAATAAACGCATGAAGACGTCATTTTCTTTATCTCATCATCAAAAACCTCAGCAAAGTAAGTTTATTCAAAGTTAATCTATCACCTATTGAAATGCCATTGAAAAAAGATTCATTGAATGAAGATCCGAATAAATCGAAATATTCATTAAGTGAATCAATGCTTAAGCCATCCCACCAAAAAAAGTTTTCTCATCAGCCTAACGAAATTTTAAACAGTTTACCAGTAGCTTCGAATCAAGTTTTAGATTTTTCTAGTCAACCACAACCATTGGGTACAGGAATAAATCGATTTTCTGATTTTGAAAGTCCAAGTATTTCGAAAAAACGCTTTAACGCCAACAGCAATCATCATTTGATACAAGAATCGTCGAATCGAGAATGTTTGTATGGAACCCTTCCAAACAGAAATCGCCCTCGTCAACCACCTCCTTATAACGAAGCAATTGCCAAAAGTTCTTTGATAAACATCATCAATCCGTTGTCTCAAAATTTGAACAATTCGCTCTATGGAGTGATTTCTTCATCTCGAACTTCTAGTCAAAAACAAAAACAGCCATTTGAGGATGAATTGGATCGTTCGCATAGAATCAATCAAGCCGAGTCAATTTCATTAGAACGAGAAACTATTGGCCTGATTGAAATCCAACAAAAAACCTTAAAAAAACAAGAACAGGTAAAAATTTAATTTTTTTATTAATTTAAAATAAATTTTTTTTTCTTTCTAGAATATTACCGATATTGATAATGAGATTAGCTTTATGCAACAAAAGTTGAATGAAAATGAGTATATTGTCAAACGATACAAGGACCAAATGGAGCTGTTACGTCAACTATCAATCGAACAAGAGAGGCTCATTGAAGAACTCGAATTGGAAAATCTGGATCACGAACTTGACATATTGATGGATTGTAGGAAAAACTATGAACAAGAATTGGCCGAAATAAAATTCAAATTGTCAGATTGCGAAACTGAGATTGTGAGACGACGCGAAGAAATTGATCGACTAATGAACCAAATTGATGATTGTTACTCGTCTAGCATTTTGTTTGAGCAATCAGGTAAAATTTCAGATTGTGATAGTTTCCATCAACAACAGCCGAATGAGTCGTTAGAGGATCGAATAAAAACATTAATTCAACATAAAACCAATGATATTCAAGCTCAAGTAAATCAAATTCATTCAAATTTTTTGTAAAGTAGCCAATGTTTTTTTTGCAGAAAACCGATTTGAATTCATTGAGCGAATCGTTGAAACAGATTGATCATATGATAATAGAGAAAACAAATTTGGTCGAAAAATTGTTGGAAGAAATTAAAGAAGCTAATGTAGAAGGTTTAGCGCTTCAATCTGTCCCGGTAAACGTTTTGACTGTTGACAATAACAACGATAAAGAGACTGATTTGAAAAGTTCAGAAGGCGATGAAGAAAATAACGAAAAAATCATCTCATTAAATCAATCGCCGCAAAATCAACAATCTAAAACCAATCGAAAAATATCTGTTTCACTGCATGAATTGGGTAACACTGTTCCCACCAAAAAAAATCCCGATGGAATTTGGGTGTAAACAAAACTGTAACTTGACAGTATTGAAATCTTTTTTTTTCTGAAGAAAATAAATTGCTAAAAAATAACAATACCTCGTTTTCGAGTCGGCCTAGGGCCTTTTTCTAGAATTCCCGCTGCGAAATTCAAAGTTTTCACAATGCAAATAGTCCCACCCAGCTCTGAGGCATTGAAATTGAATAAAACAATTGTTTTTTTTCGGTGAAATTTTTTTCTGGGAGACATGTTATTATTACTTTTGATGAGACCACGGCGTCTGTTGTTGTCATTTTTCTACTTCAACTTGTGGCAACAATTGATGATCACTTTGGTAAATAAATTTCCAGAAAACTTTAAGGCGATTGAAAGTGATGCCAACCGAAGTATAGTATGTTCTTGATGATAATGTCTTTAATTAACTTGACAATTGTATTCAATTCCTAGCCAGAAATTGTTCGATCTCGAGGTTTTGAGTGTGAATCCCATTTTGTTACAACTGATGATGGTTATATTTTACAAATGATTCGAATCGTGAATCCTGTTCGACGATCTTTGACTAAAAAACCGATTCTTTTGTTTCATGGTTTTCAATGCACCGGTTCGCTATGGCTTTTAGCTTCAGACGGAATCCTGATGAGAAATGGCGAGTATCGAGAACGTGATGTTGAAAACATAACACGACACTTGCCTGCCAATCAAAGTCTAAACGCGCTGGGATTTGCTTTGGCTGCACGTGACTACGATGTCTGGTTAGCCAACTATCGTGGTAGTCCTTATTCAACTAATCATACAAAACTTAAAACAGATAGTAAGTGGAGTTTTCTATTGAAAAAATGGTCTGAACAAAAATTTAGGTCCCGAATTTTGGTCATTTTCAATCGACGAAATGATCAGTTTTGATTTGCCAGCGCTGATCGACTATATTCAAGAAAAAACTGAAACCAAACACATTTCATACGTTGGCCATTCTCAGGGTTCATTCATGATGCTTGGTTTGTTATCGCAAAAACCTTGGTTCTCGCAACGAGTCAAACCAATCATATTGTTATCACCAGTTTTTTTCTTAAATCAATGGTCGACACCGATTCGATATTTAGCACCGTTGAAAGATGTTTTGAGGTAAGAACTTTTTTTCAATCATTTCGAATTTTTTTTTTGAAATTTTCAAAGATCTAATCCAAGCATAGTACCTTACGGAGAGGATACTATAAAAGCCTATTCAACTCTATGTCAAAGCGATTATTTCAAAAAAATTTGCTTCACTTTTTTTCAGCACTTTTTTGGAGGTCATGAATCCAACATCAATATGGTAAATTTTTTAAAAATATAGGCAGATAATAGTAATTTTTCTTGTTAAACAGCAAAGACTTTCGACATTTTTGGCTAATGTTCCTTTAGGCTCTTCATCGTGGAACGCTGCCCATTTTTTTCAAATGTTAGAACATGGAAATCCAGTTCACTTTGATTTTGGACCAGAGAAAAACATGATCAAATATGGTTCTTTCAAGCCTCCTTTATATAATGTGTCAGCTATTAATTCGACCAATTTGTCATTGTTTTATGTATCCAACGACTTTTTCAACGCACTCATCAATGTAAATTTGCTCAAACAAGCTTTAAGAGGTAAATTGAAAATGATTTTCGAAAAAAAAATTCAAATAATTATCAAACAGTGCCTTTGATGAATGAATATCTGATTGGCGACGATTCCTGGAGTCATATGGATCTGGTTTGGGCTAAAAACGTTGGCGAATTGGTCAACTCAAAAATTTTAGACATCAATTCACGCTATGATTGAAGTTTTTTTTCTTGAAATAAACAAAATTTGAAAAATTGAATTTATAAGCTTTTTTGGTTAAAAATGATGAGTTGAAAATGGTATGATTGTGTTTTTGAGGAACGCTCCGCCCTTAAAAGCACGCATACCATATGATTAAACAAATGTTTTGATTGAATTCTTACTAAACTTGACTAGTTTTTTTACCAACTAAACTACATCTAACCTAATTCATCAATTTGAACGGTATAATTTTGGCTCTATTCTCTAAAATATTATTGCACTGCCGAGAACCATCGAATAGGCAATTATGTTGTTGATCAATGCACATCTTTGTTGTTTTCGACGCTGTAAATTTTAAATGTTTGAAGGTTTTTTCGTTGAATCTATCTTTTCGTCACTTTCAATTCAAAAGTAGTTTTGATTTTAAGATAAACAAACAAAAATGTTGTACTATTGCGGATTCGATGCTTTTCTTCAATTAAATTCATCCACTTCCTCTAACGAAAAGCCGACATCTTCGTCAAACGTCAAGTTTTTACGATCATTATCAGATTTGGCGCTTGATCATCATGATAAAATCATCAATGCCTTTATTGGGTGGTGCTCATTGTTTTTGCAAACCGCTAACGGTAAAATCATCTATCTAGGATATTCAAAAGTTCAAAAACAAAATAGTCTTACGGTTTGTTCTAAAGTACCTCAATACATCATCAACATCGAATGCGGTTCTAAAGAAACATTTCTGATGACCCTCGATTTCCAAATTCACAAATGGTGAGAGTTTTTCAAATTTTTCTTACAAATAATGGAAATTATTCTCAGGTCTGGTTTCAATTTTGAAAAAACTTCACCAGAGCAGATTTTTTTTGAACAAGACCATCAAGAAAATCAACCAAACGATCTAACTAACGGGTCCGAATTAACGAATCCTTCTGAAAAACTGAAAATCGAAAGACTGTGTATTGGTGCTGAGTATTCTTGCTTGCTCACCGATACTGGTCAAGCCTATCTATTCGATCTGACAGAAACTAAACTGATTAAAAGGTTGACTTCAAAGAAAATCCATTTGATTTGTTCGGGTCAAGAGCATATTTTGCTGTTATCTGAGCATGGAGAAGTGCTAAGTTTTGGACGAGGTAGCCGTGGACAACTAGGGCACGGGTCAATAGCCGATTTGCTAGATGGCGATGCTCTTGTCGTCGAAACGTTGAACGGTTTGAAATGTAAATCTATAGCAGCTGGTGGATGGCATTCGATGGCCTTGTCGGATATTGGTGACGTTTATGTTTGGGGCTGGAATGAGTCTGGTCAACTGGGCTTTTGTCGCGATCAAGTCAAAACAGAAACATCTCCAAAACTATTGGACATATCGGAAGATGATAATTTTTTTTTGATTAGCGCAGGATCTCGGCACTCAATGGCCGTTTCTGAAAACGGAATTCTTTTCGGTTGGGGCTGGAACAGGTATCAACAATTGGGACTTGAGCCAAGCATTGTCTACTGCGATTCGCCAACTGTGATTCCACTTGATGAAAAAGTTTCAAATGTTTGTTGCAAATTCTGGTCAAGTTTGATCGAAACAGAAAAAGATGATGAAGAAAATCAATAAAGTCACATCCTCAATTGTAAAAGAAAAAAAAATATAAACACGCAATAAAAACAGCGTTTATTTCAAGTAATCAATTTTAGGATCTATCAGTTTGACAATAATTTGTTTTTTAAAACTGGAACGCAACGAATCATTGATGGTGAGCTCTACTTTGACTGGATCAAATTGTTTTAACTTGGTTTTTGTCGGGAGATGTCTCACTGTACCATGTTCCAGATCGACTTCCCACTGTTCTATTGGATCAAGCATATAAATCACTTCGAACGATAGGTGAAGAATGAAAATAACCAAAGCATTTTTTTTGATAATGAACAAATGTCCCGTTTCAAGGCAGCACTTTGTTTTTGAATTTTTTACATAAAGAAATGAATGTAGCTCATTGGAGGAACGGCTCGCTCTTCGAGCATTCATATTACGCATATTGATGTGTTCACAAACTGAGGTCAACTTTCGTTTGGACAAAAATTCTGGTTCCATATTTTCAAAATTGATGGCATGAGCCAACAAGCGATGCACCATGATGTCAGCATACCGACGAATCGGCGATGTGAAATGAGTGTAAATCTCTGAGGCTAAACCGTAATGAAAAAAAGTCAAGCTAGGGTCGGAGGAAAGAGAACCGCTACAAAAATAAAGCGCTTGGCTCATGCATCGTGTGCAAAACATTCGCAGCAATAAATTGAAATGTTCGTTTTGAGGATCTACGGCTTTGTTCAAACTCTCTGAAAGACTTTTGCCGTCTTGAACGTTGATTTCGAAACCTTTATTTCGAGCAACAACAATCAAATCTTGAAAATTTGAGGCCGATGGTTTGGGATGTCGTCGAAGAACGGCAAACTCAGGAAAAACATCATAGATTTTCATTGCAACCGAAATATTGGCTAAAAGCATATATTCTTCAATCATTGAATTGGTTTCCAATGTTTTTTTTTCTAAAATAACTAATTCGTTTTCGGCAGTTTCCGATTCAACTTCTAAAAATCGGATTTCATTAGCACTAGCTAGAATCAGTGCACCGTTTTCAATACGCTTGGCACGTAGAATTTTCGCCAGCAAGTTCAATCTTCGCAAACTTTGAGCGACTTCATCGGTTTCTTGAATAGAATCAATCTTTGCTTGAGCCTCGGCATAAGTCATAGCGGCACGAGATTTGATCAACGATTTATGAAATTTAGTTTCGAGAATTCGTCCGGTTGCACTATCGACAGTCCAAACGCAGCTGAACGTAAGACGCTCTTCATTTTGGCGTAAAGAGCAAAGGTTTGAGCTGAGCAAACCAGGAATCATGTCTATTCGGCGGTCAGCTAAATAAACAGTGGTACCACGTTCCGATGCTTCACGATCAATGGCTGTGCCACATTTAATAAAGTGTGAAACATCTGCAATGTGCACGCCAACTTCCCAAATATTTCCATTTAAAATTTTGCAATGTAGAGCATCATCAATATCAGTGCATCCAGGTGGATCAACTGAGACAATACATTCTCGCCTGAGATCAAGTCTCTGCTTCAAATCTTCTGGTTTTGGTTGCCAGCGATCCATTTCGAGCGGTAAGCAATTCAACACTTGAGCCGAGAATTCAGTATGCGGAACGTTGTGCTCGATTAAGAGAACGTCAGTTTCTGTTTTTTTATCACTACTATCGCCAATTATTCTAGTGTAATGACCTTTTGGATACTTGGAATCCCTGGGCCAACAATCAATGTTGACCAAAATTTTTTTGCCTTTCAAATTTTCGTATTGTCGTGTTTCGATTCGAATGAAAGGTATTTTTCTGTCAACCGGAATAAATACAAAATTCGACGATGTTGCGCTAACATTTTCGTGTTCTCTCAACACACCACAATAACTCCGCCAATTTCGTTTGATGATAGAAACCACCTTCCCATACGGTGATTGAGAATTGTTTTTCAAAACAGAATTTTTTAGAATTTTTCCTTCACCACCTTCGTTGTCAGCAATGTTTTCTTCATCCAAAATCAGATCATCTTTAACAATCCATTCTGATTTAGGTAAAAGTCTCACGGAAACGATATCTTCATTAACGGCTCGGTTAATATTTTCGCGACCTTCAATCATTACTTTGACATCCTCATTATTCAAATTTATCATGACAAAAGCTTTCAAATGATTGTAGGGATTAGTGGAAAACGATCCCTTAAATAGTGTTCCCGCTTTGAGCTCAGTCTGAACTTGGTGCAGAGGAAGATGTTCATCGTAGACAAAATTTTTAGAATTTTTGTTTGAAACATTATTATCAATATTAATTGATGCTAATTTATCCAACAATGTTATGTTGTTTTTCAGCGATTGAACATAATGATCGATAGGAATAATAGTGAAATTCAAGTTTTTACTAGAAAAATTTTCGCCAACATTAATCAAATAAATCAACGATGTTTTGAAATGGTTTTGAAGCCAAGCAGTGGCTTCCAGAGCCAAATTAGTTCGGTATTCGGAAATCGATTCCGATGAATTGCGTAATCTTTCAAATGAAAACTCGTTAAAAAAAAGAATAGAAAATTTTTTTTGAAACCTAAAAGTTTCGATGAAAAATTCATTATTGAATAAAAAAAATCTTCTTGAGGATAAGAGTTCTTTCAATTTGGAAGAAAGGCCAATGCCAGATGATTTGATTTGGTTCCACCAGGTTTGTAAAACGATTACGTCTTCTCCAAAGTTTTGATCTAAAAGAACATCGATTTGATTCAATATTACCGATCCATCGAGAACAAGATAATGAGCTTCTGGATATTGTTTGCTAACTTTCGCTCTTGGATTGTTTGAAGTCAAGTAAGAGGGTGTAATAAAATTACTTTGCTCAGTTGATGTAAAACGAAATTTTTCACATATCTTACAACCGTCTTTACCACAATCAATGTCATCACGAAGGTATTTTTCCCGAACAATCTTCACGATTGAACCTTTACGTGTTTTTCGGTGCGATGATAAAACTAGATTCATAGTTGACCAGAAATTTTTAATGGCATAAAAAACTCGGGAAATTTTTAGTTGTTGTTGATTTGAAAACAGCACGTGCAACCAATACGATTAAGTTGAGTTAAAATAGACATTTGTGTTTATTCTTCAGTTTGCCGCCTTTTTTATTCGATTCTCTTTATGATCCAATAATGACAGAAAAAATCACTATAAAACTGTTGGACGCTCAAACGTCGAGAAGAATTAGCTCTGGTCAAGTGATTCATTCGATGGCATCGGCTGTTAATGAATTGATTGAAAATTCTGTCGATGCTCGCAGTACATCGATCACCATAAACTTTGTCGATCACGGAAAAGAATCAATCGAAGTTATCGATAATGGCTGTGGAATTGATGAAGAAAATTTTGAATTATTAGGAAGACGGCATTGTACTTCTAAATTGTTATCGGCAGATGATCTGAATCAAGTTCAAACATTTGGTTTTCGTGGAGAAGCTCTAAATTCGTTGTGTAACATTTCCCGAGTCAAAATTCATACACGAAGCAACACTAGCGAAATAGGAACTTTGCTCGAGTTTGATGAGAACGGATATATTGTGATGAAAACTTTACGAGCTCGAGATGTGGGAACCACTGTAAAACTACAAAGTCTGTTTCATTCGATGCCAGTTCGGCGTAAAGACTTGAGGGTCAATTGGAAACGATCATTCGACAAATGTCTGTCATTAATTTATCAATATTGCTTGGGAGCGATTGGCCGAAAGTTGACTTGTAAATTGACGCATTTGAACGGACGTCATTCGGTTCTGTTTAGCAGCAATGGTGTATCGATTCAATCGAATATAATTGAAATATTTGATAACAAACAATTCTCTCTTTTAATGCCTTTCGTTTTGAACCAAACTGATACTCGGCTAGAGGATTTACAAATTGAAGGTTTTGTTTCTCGACCGGATAACCAATGTGGACGTTCGGCTTCTGATCGGCAATATTTCTACATAAATGATCGGCCTTGTGATTTACCTACGGTGGCGCAACGAATCAACAAAATGTATAGATCATTCAACACCAGCCAATATCCATTTGTGTTGATAAAAATAAAATTGGATGAAACATTGCTCGATCGAAATTTGATGCCTGACAAACGGAAAATTTTACTAAACGATGACAACATTGTCTTCAAAGTTATTGAAAGTTCAATCGAGAAAATGTTTGCATGTCGTTCGAACAACGAGATTAAAAGTTTGATGAATGAAAGCAGTCAAGCATTACGTTCTACCATGTCATCTTTCTTGAAACGAAAAGTGGATGAACAAAACGACGAAATCATGCTGATGAATAATTCTTTGAAAGTTCCAAATGTTAAAACTTTACATTCTACGCCTTTAAAATGTGGTGAAAATAGAAACATGACAACAATAGAAGACGATTCTGAGAAACATTCTCTTTCAAAAACTTTTAAACATCCATTTTTTGGGTCTCTGTTTTCAAAAAAAACTTCAAATCAAATCGACCAATCGTCATTGCCCATAGCTCTAAACAGTACACTTTCATCATCGTCTATCGGTGCTGCGGACATAATACCGTGGGATGACGATGAAATAATCACCGATGACAGTCAGAGTCTGCGGGAGATAATCTCTGAACGTCGATGTCGTACAGTGATGGTCGACTTTGATGATATACGACGGCGCTATGCGTATGGCTCAACGGCATCAAACTCCTCAAAACAAGAAGCGTTTTCTGAGCACTTCAAAGCAAAAATCTCTCCCGAAGACAATGAAGTGGCGTTGAAAGAGTTGAAGCATTTTCTCTCAAAATCATCGTTCATTGAAAAGATGAGCATTGTTGGACAATTTAATCTTGGTTTCATCATATCAAAAATGGACCGTGATTTATTTATTGTCGACCAGCATGCCATTGATGAACGTTTCAATTTTGAAAAGTTTCTTCTCAATCCTCAAGTGAGCCATCAGAATTTGGTTTGCCCGTTGAAGATTTCATTATCTTTGATGGACGAAATGATTTTGTTGGATCATTTGGATGAGTTTGTTAGATTTGGATTCAACTTTGAAATCGGTTACGAAGAAGAAGCTGGGGAGCGTATCATCAAGCTCACTCAAATACCGTTGGGTAAAGAGTGGATCGGAAAACCTGAAGATCTTGAGGAGCTGATCATATCGCTTCGGGATTCGCCCACTAGAAGTTTGCTCAGTCAAAATGGTGAACAGAATTTTGTTCTGAGTGGATTACGGCGTGAGATCGCATACCGGGCATGCCGATCAAGCGTAATGATCGGTGATTCGTTAACTATCGATAAGATGCGTAAGCTTCTAGATCAAGCAAGCACAGTTCGAGATCCATGGCATTGTGCCCATAATCGTCCCACTATTCGTCATTTGTGTTCATTGGATAACATTTGATTGGTATTGTAGAGATTGATTTTTTTTTCCAAAACTAGAGAGCATGCGTTCAACAAACATCAACAGCAGTTTGGCGCCAGAATTCGGGCACAACTTTGTTTTTCTTTTTAACAAAGATTTCAAGTAAATAAAATGAATCAACCCTAAGAAGATTGAGCTCAGTTAGTTTCAAATGTTCAAATGAAACGGGTAGGCGTTCAAACTCACTTTCTTCACCTCTATTGAGAAGTTTCTAAATAGTGAAGACTTGTTGTCAAATAGAACAACCACCAATCGATTGAACATCATTTTGGGCAATTTCCTCGTATTCAAATCCACACTGATTTCACTCAGTTGTTTCGCTATTTTCAAGCCAAGAAAAAGCAAGTTCAAATAAATAATTGAAATTGACAAAAACCCGTTTCGATTATTTTGAAAAAAATTATTCAAATTTAATTCAGATAATTTCATAAAAATAACAATATGGTGATCATGTGAAATGTGTGTGTGTGTGTGTTTTCCAATAAATTCGATCAATTCGCAACTAATCTATGTGAATTGAAACAGAAAAGTGGCATCATTTGTGCGTGTCTGTGTCATTCATTCATTGACTGAAAAATAAACCATATGACAACCAAACCAAAAAAAAAAAAAACTGTCAAAAATGATGTTTCAATTGGATTTTTTTTATTTTGTTCGCTGAGTTTTTATTAAAATTTTTGTTCAGTTCGGTTCAAAACGAAATGAATGAGACTCTATCGACATAATTAGAAATCCAGCTTGTTTTTCTGTGTGTCATCATTCCCATCATCATCACCACCATCATCATCAGCATAATTTTTTCAAACACTTTTTCGTTCCAAAAATGAGATGTTTTCCAATTCGATAATCAGTAAGTGAATCAGTTTTGTGAAATAGTTTTCGATATTTTCCCTAAATAATCGAATCTCTCTATTCTATTCGATTAATTTCTTTCCCCTGTTTCAATAGTTTGAACTGTTTTTGTTTTCAATTCAAATCAATGATTTGGTTGGATTGATTCGATCTCACTGTAGAAAAGTCACTAGACTAGACTCACTAGATTGGATAAGAAAAATTAATTTTTATTGTTTTAAACAGGTTATTTCGTGAATTTGTTTTGCATGGTTTTGCCTTTGGCAAAATTCAATGATGGTCTCATATCACCACAATCATCATCGGCATCTTCGGAAAATTCCCAACAAATGGTATCATCATCATCATTGATGGGACCAATTTTCATTGACGAACCACCGTCGCGGGCACAGTTCTCCAATAACACAGGCACTGTGATCACTTGCACGGCGACATCGATGATACCTCCGGTGAAAATTTGGTGGGAAGTTTCTGATTCATCACAAACTTTGGTCACCGATGTTTCTGGCTTGCGGTATGTACGACCAAATGGCCAGTTGACATTTTCGCCATTCTCCATCAACCAATATCGACAAGATGTTCATTCAACTGTAAGTCCATTATAATCTCCTTAATAGGATTATAATTTTCAATTCATTGAATTGTGTGAACAGACATATCGATGTATGGCTAGTAATTCTTTCGGGATAATCCGTAGCCGAGATTGCCAAGTGAGAGCGGGTAAGTGAATTTATTAATTTTTCAAGGTAGCCCAGTAATAGTGTATGTTCTGCATGAAATACGAAACTCATCACATAAAAAAATAATTTCTGTTGTTGTTTTCAATGAAATGACACCACCATGATTGCCATAGTTACCAATCAAACAACCCAACTCAATCATTTCAAACCTTTCTATTCATGAAAATTGAGTCTCTACTGTAGAGAAAGTATCTCTTCAATGTTTGCTGATGTTTAGGTGTCAGTGAATTCAGTACCAATTGAGGCAATTCATAAATATTTAAGTTTTAGACAATAATTGAGTCGCTATATGTTATTATGTAAAGAATATTCCTTTTTTTCGAATGTCATCTTGATGATGATGATCTAGAATGATAATGTTACAAGAAGAAACAAAATAGAACAGAACTGAACAGAAAAGTTTTCTGTAATTTTTGTTGAAAGTATGAATGGTAATCACCATTAACATTCTAGAGTTGCATCTCTTGAAATTCTTCTCTGTTTCTGTCGTTGGGTTGTATTCTCTTTGGGACAACTTGAAAGCAAGTTTTGTTTTTTGTTTTGTTCTGTTTTGTTTAGTTGTTTCGCTTTGCTTTGTTTTGTTCTTGTTTTTGCGTTCTGTTGTTCTGTTCTGGAAATGTTTTCTGTACAACTAATTCATTGTGAAAATCATGATGATGATGATCATCGTCATTCTGTTAAAAGAATTGCTTATTAAATCTCCATCTTAGCGTTTTTTAGTGTTGTTTGGTCGTCATCATCTGCTTGATGACATTATTCTAAATGTAGCAAGCAAACAAACATACATCACAGTGATTTTTTTATATGCATCATTTTCGTCATCATCGTGATGATTCTTTTTTATGGCGAGTTGATTTTGTTCAATAGATAATTCATTGAAATAGATTGATTCATTGTTAGATTTCTAGTACAATACCGTACTATTATCATCATCATAATAGCAGCAGCTAATACTCTATTTGGATGTATCATTCGAATAAACGATATTTTTATTATATATCACGTGTAATGTTGTTGAATTGTGTGTGAGAAAAAATAGACAGGCAGATGCTTCACTTGTCATACAATAAAGCTTGTCATCTATCAATTTCGAATCTGATGAAACAGCCAGAGATTGGGAAGTAAAGTTTAGAATTCTCTTGAAAAACTTCTTCATTTGGAAAGAATTTCATTTTGAAAAGTTTTATTATAATTCTTTGATGATGATGTGCCACCAACCATTATTTTTATTACTCTATGGATGTTGGTTTGTGTTTAAATATTGTAGATGTTTCATTTGATTCGATTTGAAAAGAAGCAACCAATGGGTTCGTATGCTTGTCAATCCAGATGGTTCGAGTGATCAAATCTAGTTGAAATGTTACAGCATCTCATAAACATGATATCATCAACATGATTAAGAATGAAAGCTCCTTTTTTTCAACAACATTTTCTCATCAAAAATCTCAAAAGAAAGGGAAAAAAATGTCAACTCATAGAACTAAATAGAACTAGATGGAGAAATGTTTGAAATTTTTCATTTTTTCTCTCGCAAAACTCTCAACAACACAATAAGCCCTTCATCTTTTTGATTTTTTCGCAGCTTTCAGTTGAGTTTGTGGTCATGTTCGTGTTGCACAGCCAACCAAACAGACAATATCTTTGATTTGAATTGAAGAAATGCTTGCTCTGGAACAACATTGGAAAATTTGATAGATTTGTTTCATTTTTTTCTGCGGCTGTTTTTTCTGATCTATTTTTTAATTTCATCTTTTTAAATTATGATGACTAGGGTGATGGTAGAGACAAATCGATACTATTAAAGAAAGAGAATGCTTTTCTTTGTTCCATCAAAGTTTGAAAAAAGAATTTTTCTTTTTTTTCGAGTTGGAATTCCAGGAGTTAGAGTTCTAAAGAAATTTTTTTTTCAAAGAAAAAAGAAATTCCAGAATCGAAAAAACATTAGACAAGGCAAAACGATTTATTATGAAAACCGATATACGGCCAAAATAATAACATGGCGCAGTGATGTGATGGGTGATGAAACAATCATTCAAATTCTTCTATCAGGGTGATGATTTCTCGATGACTTTCTCTTCTTGAATTTGGAATGAAAATTTAGCACTGATTCTCTTTTTTTTTTTTGTATGGTGAAACAAAAGTTTCTCTCAATTTTTTCGCAAATAAATTAAGTCTTTGCAAGCACTGGAAGCATTAAAATTTTGTCTTTTCATGGAACGGGAGTTGTTTTTCACAAGAAACAGCAAAACACAAACGTTTTAATTAGATTACATAAGAGATTGAGAGATGGAATTGCTAAAATTGAATTTTCTCTCTAAATGGAAAATAAAGTGGTCTTGAGAATGTTTTTTTTTAAATATTTAAAATTCTGAATAATAACAAACAGTGTTAAAAATTTTGCCTGTTTCTTGGAGAATGGTGGATGGTATTTAATATTTTAGTTTAGTTCAGAATAGTTTGTTTGCCATTATTGATTAACTCATATAATGGTCATATTGAATTATATTCTCGATTATTATCTGAGTGTGGTGTGTTCACGACCGGACAAAAATCGTTTTAATGAAAAACGTTTAAATTTAACCAAAAAGACAAAAGTTTTTTGGCTTGTAGTTTTTTTTGAAAGCGGTAGAAAAATTGGTAGATTAAATTTTTTTTATTTGTTTGTTTGATCTACTCTATTATTACTTTTGGGTAATCATCATCTCACTTCAATAGAAGAAGTGATATGAAAAGTCTTGGTCTTTTTCAAACACATCCCACAATTTTCGAAGGAAAGCCTTAAAATTACTATAATTTGATTGTCAATTATTTGATTGTTGTTGGTTGTTGATTAATTAATAATGTACTTTAAGAAACATTTACTTAAATATGGTCCTGATCTGTGCGTGTGGAATGTGTTTGATTAATCGCTTATCTGATTTTGAGAAACAATGGCATCGTTACGATTAATATGCTTTGATTACAACCTTTCAGCAAAATCAAATGTTCTTTTGATAAGTTTTTTTTTTTTGAAACAAATTCAAGCTAATCAACAAAACAAAAATTTCAACTTGAGAAAGTTTTCACATTCTGTTTGAAGAGAGAATTTTTGTTCACATCGGATTGTCAATCCAGCAGTTCTTTAAACATTTTCAAACCCCAACAGAAAAGTTTTCAAGTTTTTTTCAACGGTTTTTATTGACAAAAAACTACGACAACAAATTCCACTTCTCTTCAATCAAAATAGAAATGAAATTCATTTCAATTTCTTTATCATCGATGAGTTTTTTTCATTACTTGGTTGGTTTGGTTGAGACTATTTTCTCTGCAACACATAAACAAGCAGTTAAAAGTCCAAATAACGCAAGCCAAAAAGAGAGAGAGAGAGAGAGAGATTTTTTATTAGGTTTTTTCCTCTGTCCTCGGAAAACCAAACACTGGGAAATTGGCTTTAGGGCACAAACCCACCACAAATCGTAGAAAAGCAAAAATTATATTAGTTTTTTTTTATGGTCGTCGTACTTTTTTTCCAATTGAATAATATGATATGAAATAGAATGGGATGGGAAATCACAATAAATTGATAGAAATAAATAAATAAATAATAACCCACCACCAAACATGAAACAAAAATTAATTAACACAAATTCTCGATGAAAAATTCAAAAAACAAATCTCCCTTCTCAAAACAATCATATATTAATGATGATGAGAATGATGAAAGAACGTTTTTTTTTCTTCCATAGAATGCGTGTGTGCGTGCGTGTGTTTGGAATGAAAAATTTTCCATTCTATTCTTTTAAAAATATTGCAGTGAAGCCGACTTTTTTAAATAATTTTTTCTTTGAAATAATTTTTCAATGAATGAGAATGAGAGATGATTCATTTAAATATCATAAAACATATTTTTTACTGGAAAAAAAATGTCAAATTGAAACCAAACCAACCAGCACACAGCTAAGTTTTTGGTTTGTTTGTTTATCTGTTTTGGTCAAATAAATTTTGTGTTGTTAACAGTTGTTCAATGTTGTTTATGCGTTGATTTTTATATGAGGGTGGATTCGTGAGTGCCTTCAGGGCTAAAAGATGACATTTGTCATAACATTATATTTTTATTAAAATCTCTGTTAGTTTTTTTTTGCCAAGAAAAACGACCTAGAATTGGGTTCGAATTCTTGGTTCGATTATTAAAAAAATGAGCCCGATGATGATAATTTTTTTAGATTATTTTTCTACCCACCACTGATAGAATGTATTGTAGTTAAACTGCACATTTCATTGCAGTTTGACATCATTAAAAAAAAGTCAAAGAAAACGAAGAAGAAAATGAGAAAAATAATTTTTCATTAAAACCCCACGATGACGAACCAGAATGGAGAAAATAATTCTCTCTCGTATTTTTCTTTCGATTTGACGAAAGCAAGCGATGTGTGAATGTTAATTATCTTGAATGGCAATTAGTCTAGGAACCTAGTGCAGATGAAACAAAAAAAAAATCGTTAGGCACCACTAGTTTCGATTTCGATATCGTTGTGATTGACATTAAATCTAATATGTGTGTGTTGTGCAAACAGTGCCAAAATATCAGGCTATCTGCTTCCAATTAGACTTGAGTTGTTTCATTTGAAAAATCCTATCGTTCGAATGTTTCTAACAAACCAACCTTCGAATGGGAAAATTTTTGAGAATTTATTCATTTCATTGTTTAATTTGGTCAATTTTGAATTTTTCAAAATTTTCTGTTTGTATTGTGGATAAAATAATTTGATCTCTTCTATCCGTTCGTTCGTTCGTTCGTTCGTTCGTTCGTTCGTTCATTCATTCATTCATTGCTTGCTTCATTCAATCATTCACAAGGAGAGTGTGTAATTGAAGCTAAACGACTACGATGACTTCATTTATCTGGGCTTAATGTCTTTCTCTTTCTATTCTCTTTGATTTTTTCTTTTTTTTCGATTCTGTTTGGTTTGCGAGGGGGTTGGCTTGGCTCTGGATCATCAAACTGGGCCTAGGCCTTTGTTTCTTTCTTTTGGCGGGTGTTTGTTTCTTCTAGTTTGTGTTTTTTAATTTCTTTCCATTTTCTTCTTCCTCTTCTTCTTCTTCAATTCCCAAGAAGAAGACAAAGAGGGGCTCGGTTGTATTGGGTTCTTCATTTCGACGATCGTCGTCGTCGTCCTCGTAGTTTGATTTATGGACTTTGGTTTGGTTTTTCATTTTGTTTTGTTTTTTCTTCCTTTCTCTCAATGGAATGAAAGAAATCAAGCAGTTTCCCAAAAAGAATTTTGTTCAAATCTGAATTGAGCGAATGAGTGAGTGAGAACCACTTCATTACCGTTTCCATTTCACCATTTTGGCCAAATAAAGAGAGAAAAAAAGGAATTAAATTTGGTGTTTCATTGTTTCCATTTTATCACAAGAATGGCAATGCTTCATACACAGTAATTTCTATTTTTGTTCGATACTGTTGGTCTTTTTTGGTCGGTTTTTCTCACACACACACACACACTGCAAGAGCAAAACTATTAATATCATTATTCTATTTATTTGAGCACACTGTGTATGTGTGTTTTATTTTCATATGAAAAAAAAAAAATTTCTTTACCAAAAAAACAATTTATTGTTTATTCTGGTTGTTAGGTCGATATTAACCAACCAATGCGCGTCACTCACAATTGTTGTCCAGCTCAAATACACATTCAAAAAACCATTCATTTCATTGCCTAGTGTGCATAGTGTTATTGTTGTAAAAGGTCGATCCATCTTTTTTACAATACGCGTTTTATATTACTATCACTCAGTCTGCCTGTTTCTTTAATTTCAATTTACGGTTTGTCTGTGTGTTTGTGTTGGTCAGTTTGTCTGTGTTGTGATATTGTTCAAGCAAAACTATGCCATATAAATCAATTTCAATGAATAGAAATTCAGTGGAAAAGTTTCGAAAGAAACCCCAAACCAAAAACCTCAATTTATCTAAATGAGACTCTCTTCTTCTAGTTTCTTCATGGTTATCTCATTTCCTTGATAGTTTTACTTGCCAATTGAAGAGAATAGTTTTTTTATGATTATTGATTGATTTCCATGATGATGACTTGAGAAAATGATTAATATCAAACAAAACTTTGAACAAAGCCTTAAGGCTCTATTAAAAAAACGAATGTTGTTGTTTTCAAAAGCACAATAAAATAAATTTTTTGTTCTGATTCTGAGTTAAGCAATCACAAGAAAAAAAAGAAAGCAATGAGAGTATCTCTAGATTTTATTCAAAATTAAACTAATTAAGCTAATTCTTTGGGTTGTTGTGGAGCTGGAGAGTTGATCCATGTCTTGTCAGCAACAATGATGTTCAACCAGATGATGATAATGGGATAAGATCCTCTTGCTATCATCATCTAATGAAGCAAGGCTCACAATTTTATGGAATTATTAGCATTGAGATGATTTGTATAATTACACACATTGAACAACAACCTAATAATACTAATCAAAAATTTCTCTTTCTATTTGAATAGATGTTTGTTTAGTAGAATTATAATTTCATTTGGTGGATCTGTTTGTTTGAAATTTATTTATTCTCTTCTTCGGGTATGTTTGTAGAAAAAATTATTCTTTCAACAAAAACCTACAAGAAACAATGTTGTTGAGTGTTTGTTGAATTTAATTCGTTTGAATTAGTTTTTGGTGTGTAGTCCATTTCCAGCTACGATAAGACTGTTAACATGTTGTTTGTGATGAGCTGATGATGATAGTTTCCAGCCAGCCAGCCAGCCAACCAACCAACCAAACGAACAAACAACATTTCTGATTCAAAGTACAGAATAAGCACTCATTCAACCACTAAATTCCATTAGCATCAACATAAAAGCCTATTAAATGACTAATTTCTCATTCTCTTCAAACACGCATGCATCTATCTATCAATCAGTCTTTATAAAATCTGTCTGTATGATCGTATATCATTCTGAAATATTATTAAATAGTTTGAAGTAAAAGTGCAAACAATTCTTTTAAAGATTTGAATTGATCTTGTTCATGTTTGCGCTGAGAAACTTCTTCATTCGAATCTTTAATTAAAATTTGATTCGACTATAAGACAACCAGAGTTCTTGGTTTGGTTTTGCACCTGAGGCCTGCAATTGTCATCTGTCGCTCTTCGAAACACCATTCGATTTTGAATTTTGGAAAATTTATCATTTTTTTTGTTGAGAAAGCAATTATTTAAATTTCAGTTTATATTAAATTTACCAATACTTTTCTTGATAATTTGTTCGATTAATTTAGACTGGTTAATAACTTTAACTCTGAAAATGACATTCACAGTGCAAATATCTTTCCTAATTTTCTTAGAATTTAAAGTTTGAATGGTTTATGTGGTAGTTTAATGGTGGTGGTTATTTCAGAAAAAATTCCACAGAAATCTAAATTCTTTTGTTTGTTGGTTAACCAGATTTTCGGTTAAACAGTTGGATTCACAGTCGTTATTTCCATTCATTTGTTTGCATTCTTCATTTTGAGGTTTTTTTTTTTGTTGTTGAATCCTTCATTGTAATTGTTAGGCTTCTTTAAAGACATCACAATCGCACGCACACACGTTTATTTCATATTAATTAAAGTAAATTGAGCGTGTTTGCTTGGTGGTTTGTTGGTTGATTGGTGGTTGCTTGAATCTTGGCTTTGTTTTTTAAGACCTAGGGGTTTCTTCCGAATTGTTTCAATGTAAATGAAAATTAGGTTTTTGCCTGGTTGGTTGGTAAGATGTTTAAGTTTTTTTCCTAGGGAATAGATTCTTTTAGTGTTTAGGGAAGACTTGATCGATTGGGCCTATTAGTGACACACTCATACTGGCTCATATCGAGGCGATATCATCAATCCTGGTGCAGTGTAATGGTGTGTTTCTATTGTTTTCCGATTAGTTGTAATTGTTTTTTTCTAGAACGATATCAATATATACTTATGGTGTATGGGCCGTGTGATAAATTCAAGCCAAAATTGATCAATTAATTTCTTAGTTTTTTTTTGTGTGTGCTGATAATAAATCCATTGGGGTTATAGCAAAAAATAATGAAACACTTAAATAATCTTGAATCTTTTTAATGGTTTAGCCAAAAAAACTAATGTCCTTTGATTTTTTGGCCATCTCTTATGAAGATGTCGTAGTTTATAAAAAGCTATATTGCTGTTATTATCAGACCGCAGTGTTTATAGTGGAGGGAAACATGTGAAACTGTAACAAGCGTTCAAGTTTTATGTTTAAAACATTTCATTGTCTTCATGAATATTCAATTCATTTATCCTTCGGATCGAACAAACAACATTTCAATATAGAGACACTATGATCCAGTGAATTTAGAGGAATTCTGTTCACGTTATGGCTTATTTTGTTGTAAGATCATACAAACTAACAAAAATGATTAAAACTTGATGGTTCAAATCGAATGGAGTGTTGTTGATGAAATTATTCATGAATTTTGTTCTCTCTCGGTGTAATTGGTCTCGATTAATGTGACACGTTTTTATTTTTGCGATTTGATGTTATTCTCAGCTATGACGATAGGGAAAAAGTTTCCTTAATTACATTAATGAGTTTAATTATTATTCTGATACATTACACAGACACAAACAACATTTATCAAAATATACCGAACCGACACACCAACACAAACAAAGAAGAAGAATCTCTGATTACCAAACACACATCTCATCTAAATGCATTGTTGTAATTGCATTTTAATTGAACCAAAACGACCGAACGAACAACGATGCCGTTGTGAAAAAAAATTCTGTGAAAATTGAATGTCGAAAAAAAAGAACAAAAAAATTTATTATTTAATCATTTGCTTTGAATTCAATTTAACAACAGACAATCTAGTGAAAAATATTCACTTTCAAGCTTTGACCTCAAGCTTAGTTCGATTTGAATCAATGATTAATCTTTCTGTTTTGTTTTTTGTTTTACAGTGGTTCAACAATCGTTCAAAATGCAAGTGCACGATGAATTTGTGATTCGTGGCAACATGGCCATACTTCGATGTCATGTACCGTCAATTGTTCGGGATTATGTTCGGATCGTTGCTTGGTTTCGGCAGGATCAAGTTCTTGTTACCGCCACACACAATCCACGTATGTTGAATTTTTTTTTAAGCTTAAAATCATGATGAATTCCTTCAAAAAAAAACCTTCACTAAACTTGTCAAAGTTATCGATTTTGGGCTATGAATGGAAGGTTTTCCGTTTTTTTTTCTTTTAATAAATTGCCGCTCGCGTTATCTTTGTGCCTTTAATTAATAGCTTTAAACGGATAGTTTGCATAGTTTCAGTTAGTTTTTCGTTATCATTCATCAAAAGCCTTAAATTACTGGCTTTTTTATTTTTCTTTAAAATAAATTAAATTTGAACACTCCAACAATCACACATTGGTTGTGTTTGGCAGGACGGTTTGGTTGTTCTTTTTGGCAAACTAGAATCAAAACCAAAAACACTCTTATGAAGGGTTTTTGCCTGGTTTGTTTGCCAAAACCCTTGACAAAAAATAAAAGCGTCGTTTTGTTTTGAGAAAAACAACAACAAAGTTTCGTTTTGAAAGTTGGCACACAATCACCCAGTCACTAGTTCAACTAACGAAGAGTTATGGCTCTCTCTCTCTCTCTCTCTCTCTCGTAGTTTTCAATTAAATTCAATTATTAATTGAGTGGATCGAAACAACACACACACACACACTCACCATAAAACTAGAATTCTTTTTCAAACTCAGAAAAACAGCGAGTTCTCGTTCATTTCCACCAAGAAAAGAAAAAGCCAAATGGTTCAATTTTAATAAATAAATTATTTACATGATATCATCATGATGACTTTTCATCATCATATAGAACGTTGTTTTTAATGAATTTTCTTATTCTTCTCCAAAATTTTGGGTGCCCGTTTGAGCGCAGTTTTATTCAATTCAAATCGATTATTTTCAAAAACAAAAACACCAATCCATTTCATTGTTAATTCATTCAAATTAATTTGGGATTCCTAAATCATCTCATTGTTTGCCTGTTTGAATGAGTGTTTAGTTGTTATTGGAAAAACAATGCCTGTCACAAATTTTGTTCCACCAAGATTTTGGTGTTTGATTTGTTGTTGGCAAGACATTTCTTCTTGTTCTTGAGAAACTCTAATTAAACTTTTTTGCTCAACACATTCGAAGAGTAAATGAATGAATAAGTGAATGAATAGTTGAAGGAATGGATGCAGAATTCAATTAAAACCATTCTCTTCAAAATTCAATGATGAAAGATGAAGGATGTTCATTTTTAATCTCCATACCAGGTGACATTCATTTTGAACAGTGTGAAGGTAATCTTTTATTAAACCATACGCTTCACTTCACTTGTGATAAACACCACACTGAATGAAGTGACTTTCTGACTGTGAGGATTTTTTAATAATAAGAATAAGTTTATGCTCAGAAAAACCGAAGCAAACAATTCTTTTGAAAGAACCAACAACTGACAGTGGCGTTCAAGATGAGAAGCTCTTTTAAGTTGGAAATAGGATTTTTTTTAATCAAAACTGTTACATCAATCCAAGTTAGAATTAAGCTTTTTGATAGATTGTTTGTTTAAAACAAACTCGAAACTGAGTGAACCATTCATTGAATGGCCATCTCTTGATTATCGATTTTCACATCAATTTAAGTAATTTTAATGAATTTTTGAATTATTCTCTTGGGTTTTTTTTTGCTTTTGTTGTTGGTTTTTTCGTTAGAAAAAAATGTGAATTCCGGAAAGTTTCCTGTGAAACTGTGTTTCACTATTATCATAAAAAAAGTTAAGCCTTTTTGTAATTTATTTAATGTGGTTGGTTGTGTGTGTGTCATTGTTCCAAGTTGATTATTGTTTTTGTGGTGTTGTTTTTCTCATTAAATTTTTTTTTCTTTATAAATTAATAATCATGCTTGAATCCTTCGGTAAACGAAATCATACGTTGCTTCCATACCGTCAACGTATTGTAATGAGAGTGGAACATCACCATACTAAAGCCCCGAAAGCTTTCACGCCATAAAGTGACCTTCTTTAACTAGAATTCTCTTCTTGGGTGGTGGTCCTTGCTGTCTTAAGTTTTTCTTTCTCAGCAGGGAAACATCTATCAATTTACAAGGATACAGTTTTGTTAAAACGTTTGCAAGATTTTTTTTTTTTTCAAACAATTCTTATAGGATAATGTCTCTTAAATTTAAACAAAAGAAAGTGTTGTCACTTTCTTTTTGTTTAAGTAGAAAAAATCTTTTATTAAAAAAAAAAAAAAAACGTAGATTGTGATTATGCACTTATGGGCTACATCATCTCATTTGTGAAGGAATCTCACACTTTGGCGTGTGAACAACTCAAAATGTGAGAGATTCTATTTGAAGATTTTCTTCCTCCTCATCTCACCATCATCATCTTAGTAATAATAATCATCATCATCATTGAGAAGAGATTAGAAGCGAAGAGATGCGAAGAGCTTTTCTTCGTCGTCGTCATCGTCGTTGTTGTTTCTTTTATTTTATTTATTATTATAAAATCTTTTCCTCCATTCATTTACGGCATCCATTATCTATGAACAGCTCTTACTTTTTGCAGAATATTCTTCTTCTTTTTTTTTTGGAGAAAATCTTTTAAAGCTTTTAGAGGTTTTTCCTATTCTTGTTGGCTGTAAATGAGAACACAAAGAAAGTGAAATTCTCTTTGTGTGTTTTCGGTGGGATTGTTCTGTTCTGTTTTGTTCAGTTAAGTTCAGTTGATTATTTATTTTACTGTGTGTGTGTGTGTGTGTGTGTGTGCACAAGTCAAGAATATTCCAAAGTTTTGCTCTCATTCAAACTAGAAATGAGACTTTTAAGGCTTTCTTCCCAAGAAGAATTCTCAATTGGGAATCGGGCAATGAATGAATGAATGAATTGTGTGAGTGATTTTTCTTAATAATAATGATGATGTCATCATTCAAAAACAACAACCAAAACAAAAAAAAACTTTATCAGATAGAAAACAAAAAAGTTTCATTCAAAAATGAGATAACATTTTTTTTTTTTATATTAACAAACAAAAATGAAGAATTTCAAACTTTTTTTTGCTTTCATAATGAGAAAGTAGTTGAATTTAAATTTACTTAATACTTTTACTACACTATACTCTCTGTTAACCATCTTTGCTAGAAAAAAAGATGATGATTCTTTGGTTTTTAGGTTTTTTCTCTCTTTACCCGATTGAAAGAACTAAATTATTCATTATGATTGGTTCATTTATATCATAAGAAAATCATTTTAATGATCTTCCTCTGTTTAGAATGATGATGATGGGAAGTGATTTAATCAGTGGAGTAATGAAATTTATGATCGAAATTAAATCCACCAAAAATATTTCTTTAAAAAAAAATTAATAATTTAAAATTCTTTTTAGAATCAGTTCAAAGTTGTGAGTGTTTCATTTTATCCAATTTTTTTTACCTGTCTCTTTTCTGGGTGAAAAAGTTTTCTACTAGAATCCATTCTTCATGGGGTTAGGGCTTAAAGAGTTTTTCTTAACGGTTTTTCTTCCTTCATTGTGCATCCTTTTATTAACTTGAACTAAAGTTTTAGCCTAAGAAACAAAATTTATTTCAATTAGATTCAACTTTCTAAGAAAAAAACAAAAACATGGTTCGATTTGAACTACAACAAGCATACCTATCTAATACTTGATATCTTTAAAAAAAAAACTTGTCATTCTAATTTGTTTGAATTGAAAATGAGAATGAGAGGAGATGACATCTCATCTTATCTCATCTGATTTTGAAATGGTCATGTTTGATTGTTGTCGTTGTTTAGTTTCATGAAATCTGAGAGAAAAGAAAATGTTCTTTTAAATTCAATTAAATGGCTGGATTGTTGGAGGTTCTTATTTAGTTTTTTTTTTCTTAAAACAAGCAGAAAACACTCGTTAATATTTTATTACCTTCAAGTAAAATAATAATGTGAAACAGGCCGACAGGCTTTCATCGATAAAGCGAGAGAAAGAGATGAACAACTGAGAGTTAAGCCAAACAGAGAATAAAGTTTACCGAATCTCATCAACATGAAATCAAGCCAACAACTGAGAAGAGACGTTTCAAGTTTGTTTTTTAGCTAGCGAAACGATTGATTCTTGCTGTGGTTGTTGGGCGGCTGTCTAATCTGATAAGCAACGAATCGAATTAGGTTAGCGTCGCGCCTTTCTCTGTTCACCAAGCATTAAAGTTTAAACAATTTGCTTTTTTGCTATGATTTAATTTTTTGTTGTTTGATGTCATTGGCCAAGATTATAGAACAACAACGGCAAGAACAAAGCAATAAAGTTTTCTTTTTCATGTAATGAGATTTATTCTTTTGCTAAGAAAGCATTGAAATGGATGAATAAAAGTTTCACAAAACTTTTTATTCAAGCATGGAATGAGAAAATTTTCCGGTAGAAAACAGACTGGTAGAAAGCGAAAGGAAACGTACTTTCATTATTATTAACTAAGATCAATGACGGATCAGATTTCTATTGTTTCTCCAATGGATCTCTCTATATAGTACAAACCATTCTCTTGAATTGAGATTTTCAAGCATAGAATGATAGATTTATTGAATTATTTATCGTCAGTCGATTGAAAAGTTTTTTAATTGAATTGAAAAATTTTCTTAAAAAATAGTCTTTTTCCATATTTCTTACTGGTTTTTGTGGTTGAAGGGTGTGTTCAATTAAAATTTAAAGCCCAAACTTATGAAGGTTGTCTGTCTTGTTTTTCTCTTAAAGCTGATCATTATCATTGGATATGTTGGTTTCTCTTTTGTTGTCTCATAGAAATAATGAAACTTTTTTACTTGTTTCTAATGAAATTTGATAGATAGGCATGATAGTGAGGAATGAACGCGGTAGCAGCAGCTTACCAGATTTATTTCATTAATAAACTTGTCGTTTGTGTTTCGATAGAAGGTGTGGTGGTGTGTGTTTGAGTACAATGTTGTGTTGTTTTCATCATCATTATCAGATGAACAAAAAATTACCCGAGAAAATCAAATTACCGTTAGAGAAAAACAACAACGGCAGTAGAATGGGTACCATCAAAATGGAGTACCTAGTAGGATTTGAGAATCGTGAGATTCTCAAGAGATATTCTTTTTTGATGCGAAGCTCTACTTTCCATTAGTCTAGTTGGTTGGCTGTTTGGTTGGTTTGCTGAAATAATAAGCAAATAGAATCATAAATGATTAATTATTTGTTTTAAAAAAAAAGTCAACTTCTGTTCAAATTAATTTACCTTTCTTTCTCTCACTCTGTCTCCCTTGTTGTGTCCTTTATTTATCAACAATTCTAGTGTTTTGATAATTTAATCTTTCGCTTGTTTGCTCAGCACAATTTATTTTTTGTTCTGTTTGAAAAAATTAATAAAATGGAATTTTTTTTGGAGGAACCAAGTTTTTTTAATAGAATCGTTTTGAGATTTATGGCTTTTAAATGTTAATTTCTTTCTAAAATTGAGGTTTTTTTAATCAGATGAGTGAGAGATCCAATTGAATTGTTCCAATCCATCGATACATCAAGCCAAATTTGAAACATTATTTTTATTTCTTTGGTTGAGAAGATTTTGTTTGGAATCACGATGATGGTCATAATAATGGCTCTCCATCTATCTGTCTGATGCATGGTCTGTGTGACAATCATAATGATGATAATGATGACCATAAGGACCCAAGAAAAGATATAATACGTGAAACAACAAGCAAACAGTTGATAGTGAATGAGGATAGTTTTACGTGATTTCCATACACAATGCATCCAAAAGTCAAAATGGTTGATGGGAAGGTTAAAAAAAACGAAAACATGAAATAATTTTTCTATTCTACTCCAAACAGTACAGTGTCCTGATCATCCTAGAGAAAAAAAGAAATCAAGAATCTACCTAGAAAAAGTTTGTACCAGAATAATAATAAAGATTTCTGTGCTTTGGTTTGCATGGGAAATCCAGTGCTTGGATAAAAATACAGACTCTCTTCCCATTGCCCAAGACAATTGAATGGGTGATGATGTAACATAACCGAGTAACTCTCTCAAACCCGATGATGTTTCCATTTATTTTAAAAAAAAATATAAACAGTTGATCAGTGTTTATTGTGATTAAAAGTTAGGAGTGTCGTTGAATTTTGATAACTACTCACTACTGTAGATTGGGATGCAAATTGAAATTTATTTTATTTGCTTTTTTATGGGATATTTTATATTTTTTGATCCGGTCCTGGCATCCTATTTGAACCCAAATCAAACTTTATGGGTCTTACTTGTTTGTTTTATCATTGTTTCTCCCATCTGATTGTTGTTTTTGTTTCGTGTTTTATGATTTTTGTTGATATGGGACCTGCTACTAACTCATCTTCTTTCTTTTAAGAAAAGAAATATCATTTTCCAAAAACAAACAAGGGCCACCAAGAGGCTTATCTTGCTAACTTGGAATGAAGTTTATGTGCTTTGGGTAGAACGGGAAAAAATTGCTTCAAGTTTTGTTTTCTCAAACAGGGAATTCTCCAACTTAATCCCCTTTCTTTTTGTTGTTTGATTCCGATTTTGTTACATTTTTTTTTTTATTCTTTTGGAAAACAGAGAAAGATGAGTTTAATACATATCGATAGTTCTATAA